>JAMLFY010000004.1:21142637-21351541 GCA_030441495.1 Dalbergia oliveri
CCATTTAAACTTTTTATTCAAACATACAAAATTATTTTTATATACTTTTATTGAAAATAAATTGCATTCCCAAATATAAATCTAATAATATAAAAAATTTTGTAAGCATCATTAGAAAGCAAAACAAGGCTTATATAGAGTTAACAAATTTATTGTTTGATCATTGAATATGCTATTCAGCTGTTATAGTTGTTAATCTATTGTAATAAAAAAATATTTTCACTATAAAATAATGCTCATTATAGTATAATATTTTTGGTTTTTATTTTTTAATTAAAAAAAATTTGCTAATGGACATTTAAGTTGGAGAAATCTATTTAAATATAGCAATATATCATTTATATAAAATAACATATTGAAACTTAGCTTATTTATATTAAATAAAGTTATATATACATACATTTCATTTATATATTTATTGATACATTGATCTATCGATGTGCACATTGTTTTGTTTTTTTGCATAAATTGCTGGCAAGTGTTAAGATTTCCTTTCTGGGATATATATCAACAGAAGGGGGAATACATGCCTCGATCGCACGATCTCTTCAACTTGGAAAAACTTCTTCTAACAAGTAACAACAGAAATTATTTTGGTGCTCGCGAAAATCTAGATGGTCCTTGCATGGCATCAATTCCTAAAAGCTAGGAGCAAAAGCTACAGGCATAATATGAAGTGGAAAGTGGAAACGAAAAAGAGAGAAGTAAAAGAAGAAAGGAAGAAAAGAGAAAGGAAAATAGCAAAGTAGGATAAACGAAAATTTTATATATATATATATATGCATACATCGTGTGTCGTCTATATATATATATATAAAGTCACATCGGTGTAACTTTAAGCAGTAAAGTTACACCACTTATAATTTTCAATAAAATAATTTTTTTATTGATACAACCGTTGAATTACAATTACCCATCATAAAGATCATTTATATCAAATATCATAAAAATTGAACATCAATAACGATCAATCACGTCACTTTTATTCTTATTCATTTTAAGGATATATATTACGTTAATTTTATATACATAAAACTATATCAAACAATTTCATATTTATTTGAAATTTTATAGACTTGATCTATACTATACGAGTTTTTAATCCAATGGTAAGTTTTGTAAAAATTTACACCAATAAAAAGTTATTCAATGATGTAACATTTTTTAAAGTTATACCGGTAAACTTGATCCTAACCCATATATATATAGGGTGAGAATCCTGCTAAGGTGTAACCTTGGTATACTCACATCCTTTAATAACTCTCATAGAAATTGAATTGAATTGATCCGATCATTGAATTATATGATATTATATTGAAGATAAACTATACCAAATTTCAGAAAAATTGACTAACAATTGACATGTATTTTGGTAATTTATATTTACTTGTATTTTCAAAAAATATTATCCATCAAAATAAATTGGCATGATGAAATTTCAAATCATTTTCAAATTTTATGAATTTTAATATATTTGATCTACTAAATAAAAACTTTGAATTCAATGGCTGAATTGATGAAATTTATACCTTACAAAAAGTTATTAAAATGTGTAAGTGTGCCCAGATTTACACCAATAACTAGTCTATGAATATTCCACCCATATATATATATATATATATATATATATATATATATATATATATATATATATATACACGTTAGTTTATAGGATCTCAAGACTGACCTAAGACCATATACTATAATCAAATCACTCTGCGTAAAAGGGGTATCAGTATAGCGTCGTGCGGTTTCGTAATCGTCAACATCCTATATACTAAGTCCATTTTTTCGTCTAGGTTCATGGTTGAATGTGGCTACCATAGAATCCGAAGCTATTTGTAAAGCTAGAAGCAAGTGACCGTAACATTTGTGAGATGGGCTCAAACAGTCCAATTACTACATGACAAAAAAAAAAAATCTAAGACATTAATTTGTAATGTACAAAGATGTTTCAATTTAGGTTTGGCATTAGTTTTGATTACTATGTCATGCAATGTAAGAAGAATTCAAAGTTTTAAATTGCAGTTGCTGCAATATTGGAGTTTTGATAGTGCTTGCAATGACCTGAGTGACCACACAATTGTGGTTGCATTATATAGTTGCATTTTTCTGCAAATGTTATGTTATCTGGACATAAAATGTGGTGAGACATCTACTCACATCTTATTTATCGTTGAATAGACTATACATCCAATTTAAATGAGTTTTACATCTTATAAAATATAATCTTATTATCACACATTTTATATATAAATAACATTTCTCTCACAATTTTTCACACATAGTACTTGCAATGCAACCTCCATTATAAGAAATTTATACCTAAAAAACACTTAGTTTTAGGTACGCGTAAAAGTTGTTGTTATGCACACATATACAACACTTTTTTCTAAATGTGTTGCTTTTGATATAGCAAAGGTACACTTTTTTAAATTAAAACATTACTTTTTTTGAAAGTTGCTATATCATATGTGGTCAATTGTCAAAGGCAATATTTTTTAACAAAAGGGTACACTTTTAAGCTATGCATCACTTTCATAGTGTTGCCATAATAAGTGTGGCCAATTGTTTAAGGCAACATTTTTGAGTAGAGAGACAATATTTTTTAGAATAAAGGGAACACATTTAAAACAAATGTTGTCTATGTGTATAAAAAGTAACACTTTTCATATGTTACAAAAAACAAGTGTTGTTTTAGGCCAAATTTCTCCGTCTTTAAAACATCGTTTGCAAGTGTTAAATACCTGGTACGCCGAGGATGCAGTACCGAAGATGAAGCCAATGTATCCGATTCAGCGAAGCTACTTGGGAGTAGGTGCAACAACACCTTTTGTGAAGGTAGTAATGGATGAGCCTATTAGAGGGAGGAGACAAAGAAAGAGAAATCCATTGAATGCCATACGTGCTAGCTTATTCTGCTTAATCGCTTTTCACCGTTTTTTTTTTTCAGGCAAATGCATGCACCCCTTATATTGGAAAGCTAAGTGCTCTGCTTACACGTTAATTTAATAATATAATATTAGTACTAAAAAACGGACTTGGCGGGCCTCAATCTTTTGTTTTTTATCCTCAAATTGAATTATCAAATATGACGGCGGTATTTATAAGATATATATAGTATGAATTTTAGTATGTAGCTAGCGTCCATGACCCTTGACTGTCCATAGATTGACATTTCAAAGTTCTAAGTATGTGTTACATACTCGTTTTGAAGTCGAATATCTGTTAGATATTTATAAATTAAATAAAAATGTATCATTATCGATCTAATAATATTTATTCCACAATTATGGATTTTTATGTTTAGACCAAAATCGTTTTGAATTAGAAATTACATGACAAATCAGCAGTTTGTTTTACTCGGCCCACAAGAAATACCATGACCATGTGTGAATCCGTAGTTTATTGGATAAATATGGGTTGAAACGTTATTACTCTCTTATTAGGAAAAGTTTTAAAACTTATTTGAGGAGATTTTTGAAATTACTGTAATAGAAAATTTGTATTTCTCTATAAAAATTGAATTGGAACAAATAAAGATATTTTGAAAAGCTCAAGATTATAACTTTGAAGTTCAACTCAAAGCCCAATACTCAAAACTTTGTCACTACAAGAAATTTATGCCTAAAAAATATTTAGTTTTAGGTACACGTAAAAAGTGTTGCTTATGCACACATCAACACTTTTTCTAAATGTGTTGTTTTTGATATAGCAAATGCTACACTTTTAAATTAAGGCATCACTTTTTAAAGAGTTGCTATATTATATGTGGTCAATTGTCAAAGGCAACATTTTTTAACAAAAGGGTACACTTTTAAGCTAATGCATAACTTTTCATAATGTTGCCATAATAAGTGTGGCCAATTGTTTAAGGCAACACTTTTGAGTGAGAGAAGACAACATTTTTTAGATATCAAAGGCAACACATTTAAAACAAATGTTGTTTATGTGTACAAAAAGTAACACTTTTCATATGTTGCCAAAAACAAGTGTTGTTTTAGGCCAAATTTCTTGTAGTGTGTGATGAAAATTCAGTTACAAGATTGAATATTGTTGTTATCCTTAATGTCGCTAGCCTTAATCTCCACCTTGTATTTTACCAATACCTCATAATACAAAGTTCAGTGAGCTGATTTTTTAGGTTTTGGAAAGCTAATTTAATTCTATACAACTTTATGTCTAATAGTTGATAGCTAAATATAATTGTAGCGATAGCTATCAGGCTCACAAAGTGATGATTCAGATATGTTCTTGTCCCATAACGCAAATTGGTTCAATCCTAGACCAATGGAGCACAAAATTAGATATTTTGGCCCAATTCTGTGTAATTAAGGTTTAGCCAAACCCTAAAACATAATGAGGGCTATAAATACAACATCTCAATATTGAAAAACGGTCTTTGGTGGCCTTTGATTTCCTTAGCCAATTTGAAAGGCATCAAGGAGAAGTTACGATTTTGGCGACTCCATGAAGGAAAAAGAAGTGCATGAGTAATGCTAGTGTAGAATCGATTCACAATAAACTCTATACGTGACAATATATCAATCATTTAAAATATAATTTAAGATCATAATATATTGATGGTATCAGATCACTTGAGAAAGGGGGGGTTTGAATCAAGTGATTCTTTAAAATTTTCTACACACTTAACAACCAGTTAAAAAGTTCACCTAGATGACTCCTGTAAATGAGGAGATATTCATATAACAGTGTGTGTTTTGTGAGTAAACTTTGGATATAGTGTTTTAAATGCTATTTTTCCTTCAAAGTAATGTATCAGTAATGTTAATATATTTTAGTTATAAAGATCAAAAACTTGTTGGATATAAAGTAAAGAGAAGAGAATAGAGTTAAAGAGAATGCACCAAGAAATTTTTCCTGGTTCAACTTCAATGTGAAGTCTACTCCTATTTACCAATGATGATGAGAGTTCCACTAAAATCAAAGATTTACAAAATAATTACAAACAAATAGTGCTTCACACAAAACCCAAGTGTAATTAAGCACCAACAAAGAGTAGTCTTTGCCAAGAGCCTTTCCAAGCTCATCCCAAGAGTAATCTTTTACAAGAGCCTCTCCAAACTCACACAAAGAGTAGTCTTTACTAGAGCCTCTCCAAGCTCATCCAAGATTCATTCAAGAACAAAGGAACGAAGTTCCTTAACAAAGGCTCACTCAAAATATGGCTTCTATCACTCATAAAAACCTTACAATTAGAACAGCCTTTTTTACAATATTTTTTGCCTCTCTCAAAAGAATATGATCACTTGAATACAAGAGACACAAACCTTCTAAATGGATGTATTACATACGTGACAGAGGGAGAGAAAAAAGAAAGAAATGTGGGAGCAATATTCCTTGAGAATGATATTCAATTTAGGCTACATTTCCTCTCAACTTGCTTGTTGCCTTAATGTTTTCCTTAAATAAGGAAATGCTTAGACCGTTGCAAGCTCTATAGTCTTGATAGCTTGAAGGCATAGGAGGATGGACATTTCCACTTTGGATGATAACCTTGAAGTTCTTTCTTTGTTATGCAGAAATGTTTCAGCAAAGTTATTACCAAGATGGAGTAAAGTCTTAACCGTTTGAAAATCCATTTGTTGTCCTCTCTTCTGCTATTTTTACTGCGCTTGTGTTGCCTTTTTCTAGCAAACAGAATGAGCTTGAAGGCATGGGAAAAAGAGCATTTCCATTTTGGATGATAACCTTGAAGTTCTTTCTCTAATATGCAGAAATATTTCAACAAGGTTGTTACCAAGTTAGAGAAATGTTTTGACCGTTTAAAACCCTCTTTGCAAAGCCTTTTTTGTCCTTGCTTGCATGCACTGTTGTCCTCTTTCTATTGTCCTTCTCATTTACTATGTTCTCCAGAAAATAGAGCTTTGTCCTTTTGTTATTGTCCCATGCTTGTCCATGCTTTATGTCTTGTTGAGTGCTTTCTTTTGACTTTATTGTACTTGTGATGTAGACTCTTTCTCTCTTGATAGGTCTCACAAGTTGCTGAGCATGATTCTTACTGACACTATATTGCTTGCCTCAGGTTTTCGCATTCTGCTTCTTGATTCAAGTGTGATACATGGTTTTTCAAAAACAGATTAAGGATATTCCTATGAATATAGGAGATATTTGTTGTCTGATATAAATCTGAAACATTTAGCAAATATATTAGAGAGAAATATGATTATGTTTGTCATCATTTAAAGGTTTCTCAAGCTAACATATATAAATACTATAAAAATCAACCATTAATATATTAATTGCCATGTCTCATGGGACACAAATCAGAGTCTATATATATTAGGATACTATCACCATTCTTTCAGAATACGTGTCGTCTTCTTATAATGTAACTCGCTTATCATTCAATCCTAATTTGTTTTATTTGTAATATTATTGTTTTTCTTTATGTAATTATTTTAATATTTTTTAAATATATTAATAGAAGAGTACGTGGAGCCTTAATTTGCGATGCTAATTTGGAAAAACCATCGTAAATTTAACTGTGGAGCTCTTATTTTCTTAGCTAGCTAGGGACCTCCATTTTATTTAATTTAATATTTTTAAATTTCTTTAATAATTAATATTTAAAATAATATTAAAATAAAAAAGTTATCAAAATTTTTTAACAATATTTTCACAAGTGTTGTATATAGATCATGTTACTAAAATATCTTACGAACATTTTATATAATTTAATAGCATTTTTTCAAAGTATTACTAAATATCAATTATATTATGATGCAACCAGGCGAAAATTTCTGGTAAGAAATGTTATTTATACAACATGAAAGGCTCCTATTTGCTATTTGCCTATTTCAGAAATCTTCAAAATTTATCACTCAAGTCAGCTAAGAACTGTTGAACAAGCTTAAAAATCATAAATTATTTCACCTTTCAGTTACTCTTGCTAATACAATTTGTAAATTTGACTGCTAAGTGTTTGCCGTTTTATCACTTGTGGCATATATATACATCACGTGCTTAAGTGCCTCAAACAATATTGTTAACTCGAGGTAGTTTATTTTGTTCAGCGTAGTTTATTTATTCCATCAAACCAATATCCTGCGTTGTATCACTTCATATATATATATATACTGGAGTAATAGTTTGGGCCAATAAAATATTCAGAAGAACCCATCACTATGTAAGTGGCATAAAGCCACTTTTGTTAAAAAAAAAAAAGGAAAGGCTGCATCGATTCATGGGAGTTACTTGCATTACATAGTAATGCATAGTAACTCACGTGAAAGCACCTAAATCATAGGAGTTATTATGTATTGCATAGTAATACAGAGTAACTTCATATGTGAGCACGGAAATCACAAGTTCCTGTATTGGTTGTAAATAACTCTCAAGTCTCTATAAATAGAGGCTGAATTCATTCATTCAGGTACAACGACAACAACGGAGAGCATTTTAGTAGAGAGAAAAAAATATATAGTGTCTTTTGAGAGTTTCTCCTATTTTTATAAAAGGAGTTGTATTCTCCTAATATAAGAGATGATATTATTGTTCTCTCCTTATATTTAGAGAAATATGTAATTTTATCTTCCACATAGTGAAAATCTTTCTCGGCCTTGCCGTGTTTTCTCTCATCATTAGGGGGTTTTCCACGTAAAGATTCTGTGTCAGTTTCAATTCTCTCAACTCTATTTTAGTTGCTTAATCTGTTTCCATAACTCATACCCAAGGTGGTATCAAAGCCATTGGTTATAGTCCACGTTACGGGTTATTACTTTCGGTCATTGGTTATACATGTAGTTATATACTTTTACAATATTGTTAACGTATATTGGATTTGTTCCATATACGATAAATATGATCCTGTTCATGTATACAACACTATTTATATATATGACATTGTTCATGTATACGGTCCTGTTCACATATATGGTACTATTCACAATGAAAAAAAAAGTGACCGTCTAGTAGAGAAACAAGTCCCAATAAACACTATGGCAGCAAAATTTGAGTTTGAGAAGTTCAATGGGAATAATTTTTCCTGTGGAAATTGAAAATAAAGGCAATTTTGAGGAAGGACAATTGCTTACCGCAATTGAAGGCAAGACCAGCCGAAGTTCCAGATGAAAAGTGGAAGGAGATGGATAATAATGCTATTGCCAATCTGCATCTTGTAATGGCAGATTCAGGATTATCTAGTGTTGCAGAAAAGAAGACAGCAAAGGAGATATGGGATGCTCTTGTCAAACTGTAAAGGTAAGTCTCTTCATAATAGAATATTTCTAAAGAAGAGACTGTATACTTTAGATGAGTGAGTCCATATTAGTGATAACCACATCAACAATCTGAACACCTTATTCTTAGCTTACAACATAGATTATAAAATAAGAGAATGAACGTGTGGAGCTTCTACTTCAAAGTTTACCTGACTCATATGATTAACTCATCATCAACATCACAAATAATAATATTGTTGACTATCTATCCTTTGATAATGCCGCTGGTGCTATTCTTGAAGAAGAGTCTAGGTGCAAGAATAAGGAAGAGATAGATTGGAGAGCTCAAAGCAAGAGGCATTGTTGGTGATGAGAGGAAGATAATGAGCGCAACTCCGATGGGAGTCATAGTCAGAGTAGATCAAAGTCAAGAAGAAGGAAGAACTTCAAATGCTATTGTTGTGGCATGAGAGGGCACTTGAAGAAAATTGTTGGAATAATAAGAAGAATGTCGATAAAGCTTCAGAAGCATCAACCTCTCAAGGATGTGTTGCGAGTACCTCTGTGGATGGAGAAATCCTGTAGTGAGGCGCAATTGGTTTAAAGGCGGTAAACGACTCTGATATTTGGATAATGGATTTAGGAGCATCATGGCATATGATTCCACACCGTGACTAGTTTTATAGTTATGAACCTCTCTTGGAAGGATTTGTGTTCATGGGAGATGATGATGCCTTAGAAATTGCTGGTGTTAGATGTCAAAATAAAATTGTTTGATGGTTCTATTCAAACAATTCAAGGAGTGCGACACGTGAAGGGCTTGAGGAAGAATATATTGTCTATTAGGCAATTGGATGACCTCGGTTCAAGACCTATGTTGAAGGTGGGATATTGAAAGTTGTTAAAGATGTTCTTGTGGTGATAAAAGTAGAAAAGACCATGGCAAATCTATAGGCTTCAAGGAGATACGTAGGAGGCAGATGCATTTGTCGCATTGAGCAAGTCAAGAAGAAATGACGATGATGTGGCATTGCAAATTAGGCCACATGTTGGAATGTGGTTTGAAGGTTATTGTGGAACGTAATTTCATTCCCAGGCTCAAATTGGTGAACTTACCATTTTGTGAGCATTGTGTTAAAAGCAAGCATCATAGATTGAAGTTTGGTAGATCAACCTTGAGTAAGCATATTCTGGACTTGGTTCATTTTGATGTGTGGGAGTCACTAGAAATGTCCCTGAAAGGTGCAAAATATTTTGCATCATTCATTGATGATTACTTAGGAGACTGTGGGTGTACCCAATCAAGAAGAAGTCAGATGTGTTCCTAATATTCATGGACTTCAAAGCAAGAGTAGAACTTGAATCGAAAAGAGATCAAGTGTTTGAGGACAGACAATAGAGGAGAATATATAGATGGAGATTTTCTAGCATTTTGCAAGCATGAGAGAATTCAAAGGCAATTCATAGTTGCACATACACCTCAGCAAATGGTGTAGCAAAGTGGATGAACAGGACTCTTCTAGAAAGAACAAGAGCAATGCCGTAAACAACAAGTTTAGCCAAGTTTTTCTGGGCAAAGCAGTCAAAACTTCCTATTACTTGATTAATCGGTCACCACAACCACGATTGGTTTAAAGACACCAATGGAGATGTGGAATGGCAAGCCAGTTATTATTCTTCTCTACAAGTGTTTGGATGTCCAAGAAATGTATATTCTTGGGTTATCCTGACAGTGTAAAGGGGTATCGCTTGTGGATCCCGCTACCCACAAGGTTATTGTCAGGAGGATGTTATATTTGCAGAAAATGAATTGCAAAGTGAAGAAAGAAATGACAGGATGTTAAGGAAATGACTATAGTCCAGATAGGTGAGAAGTCTAGGAAACTGTTATGAAGCAGAAACCAGAGCATGATGAACAGAGTACGATCAACAAGCTAGACACAACCACCATCATGGCACTCAGACTATGTTATGGCAAGTCACGATGCATTCTTTCTTCTAACAGAAGAAGGAGAGCTATCAACCTTTCAGGAGGCTTTGAGTAGCCTAGATGCTTCTCTGGGATGGAGCAATGAGAAAAAAATAGAGGCCTTGCATAGGAATAAGACATGGGAACTTGTTGCACTTCCAAAAGGTCAGAAAGCCATTGGCAACAAATGGTCTATCAGATGAAACGATGGCAATGATCAAGTGGAACGATATCATGCAAGATTGGTGGTAAAAGAATTTGCTCAGAAGGAAGGTATCAATTTCAATGAGATATTTTCTCCAATTGTTAGGCTTACCACTATTAGAGTAGTGTTGGCTATGTGTGCTGTATTTGATTTACATCTTGAGCGTTAGATGTGAAAACTGCTTTTCTCAGAGAACTTGAAGAGGAGATATATATGCTCCAACTAGAAGGCTTTGAAGAACAAGGAAAAGAAAACTTAGTTTGTAGGTTAACCAAATCTCTATATGGTCTAAAGAGGCGCCAAGTGTTAGTACAAGAGATTTGATTCCTTCATAATTTGCCTCGATACACAGATTTGAGTTCAGACTACATACTACAAGAGGTTTGGTAACAATGTTTTCATCATTCTGCGTTGTATGTGGATGACATGTTGGTGGTAGGCCCTAACAAAGATCGAATCCAAGAATTGAAGGCACAATTGGTTAGGGAGTTTGATATGAAGGACTTGGGACCGCAAACAAGATTTTAGGGATGCAAATTCATCGAGATAAAAGGACAGGAAGATCTGGTTTCACAAGAATTATTTGATGAAAATCTTGTGGCACTTCAACATGCAAGTTTTAACCCCACTTGAATTACAAATTATCCTCAGGTATGTGTCCTAGCAGTGAAGCGGAGAGGATGGAGATGTCTCAAGTACCATATGCATCAGCGGTGGGAAGCCTTATGTACACCATGATTTGTACTAGGCTAGATATTGCTCAAGCAGTTGGAGTGGTCAGTTCGGTTTATGGCAATCAAGAAAAGAGCATTGGAATGCCGTGAAGAGGATCCTAGATACAAACCTCGGGTGCTGCACTATGTCTTTTGGAGGATCAAAGTTCATTGTCAGAGGATATGTTGATTCAGATTTTGCAGGTGATCTTGATAAAAGGAAATCTACTCCAGGCTATGTGTTCACACTTGCAGGAGGAGCTGTGAGCTGGTTGTCCAAGTTACAGCGTTGTAGCTCTTCTACTATAGAAGCTGAATATATGGTAGCTACACAAGCTTGCAAGGAAGCTATTTGGATTCAAAGGTTAATGGAGGAACTCGGGCACAAACATTCAAAGATTACTGTATTATGACAATCAGAGTGCCTTTCACATTGCAAGGAATCCAACCTTTCATTTCAGGACGAAGCACATAGGAGTCCAATATCCCTTTGTTCGAGAAGTAGTAGAAGAAGGAAATGTGGATATGCAGAAGATTTACACTAAAGACAACTTAGCAGATGTCATGACAAAACTGATCAACACTGACAAGTTTAAATGGTGTAGATCTTCTTATGGCCTATTAGAAATGTAGGCAGCGAGAATTGACAAGATGAAAAAAGGTTTTGAAAGCTCATCAAAAGTGGCTTTAAGTGGGAGATTGTAAGTGGCATAAAGCCACTTTTGTAAAAAAAAAAAGGAGAAGGTTGCACCGATTCACGAAAGTTACTATGCATTGTATAATAATGCACAATAATTTCACATATGAGTACCGAAATCACGGAGTTCCTGTGCATTTGTTCACAGTAACTTTAGCCTCTATAAATAGAGGCTGAATTCATTCATTCAATACAACAACAACAATGGAGAGCATTTCAGGAGAGAAAAAAAATATATAGTGTCTTATGAGAGTTTGTCCTATTTATATAGAGAGAGGTGTATTCTCCTAATATAAAAGATGGTGTTATTGTTCTCTCCTTA
Organism: Dalbergia oliveri; assembly: GCA_030441495.1. Taxonomy (NCBI): domain Eukaryota; kingdom Viridiplantae; phylum Streptophyta; class Magnoliopsida; order Fabales; family Fabaceae; genus Dalbergia; species Dalbergia oliveri. The sequence goes on from JAMLFY010000004.1 coordinate 21,154,727, forward strand.
TATTTAGAGAAATGTGTAATTTTATCTTCCACATAGTGAAAATCTTCTCGCCTTGCTCTGGTTTTTCCCTCATTATTAGGGGTTTTCCACGTAAATATTCTGTGTCAGTTTCAATTCTCTCAACTCTATTTTAGTTGCGTTGATCTGTTTCCATAATTCTGGTACCCAACACACTAGTCTTGTTTGCTCCATTGTGAACTTTGGCAATCTTCTTCTCACAAGAGATATTATTGCATGCTTTTTGGATAATTGCCGGATGTAAGTGGATCCATGAACCTAAAATCAATATCAATCAACATTCAATTATTCAATATTTCTTTCAATAAATATAGGAAAAACCAAGACTGAGTATCTATATGCATCCTCAAAACCTTAATATAGATATACCCCTGAAGTTAAGTGAGGAGCTTTTGTCATCTATACATGAAGTCAATTGTTCTTTCAACCATCAGCTGCCTTTTGCTCGGATTTGGAATCTGCGAGTGGTAAGTACCAATTTGCTATGCCTATTAAACCCTATTGAGAAGCTTGCACACAAATATTGAAATATTTTTTAATATTATTATAGCTAATCAAATTTTTAAAAAATATATATCAGAACAAAACCTATCAATATTTCCCGTCTTAATTCTTATCCCCTTGTTTACTCGAAAACAATTAATAAAACTAAACCTAATTAGCTTTAAAGCTTCAATATTCTAAACAAAGTCACAAACCTGTTATTTGGCCTTGTAAACTCTGACGGTAGCAAATATGAGCAAGGAAGTTGGTAATGTATAACCAAATAAGGCTCAGTCGTCCCAGAATCACCACTTGGTAATTTTTAGTCATCCAAGCAGAGCAACGATTGGGTGCCATTCCCCTATTTGCATAGCCATGTTGACTTTAACTCCATGGCTCATTCATATAGTAACCCAATCACCCTATCACAAAAAAGATCTAAAGCAAAGCTCTGAAGATTAACATGAGTGTGCTAGGATAAAAAAAAAACCCATATCTAAATATTATTTGAATTTTCTGAGGAAGCAATAGACATTAATTAGTATGAATGGAAACTCACACTATGCGAGGGCTTAAGAAGCCACCATATTGGTCTTCTAAGATTTTGTGTTTTGGTTTCTTTGAGATCCCTATCTTTCTATTGTTGGACATCTTTGTATCTTCTCCTGCTCATTTTCTTGATAAGAATCTTGAGTCATTTTTCAATTATAATCTGAAAATATAACTAAAAGCGAAATCATAAAACTAACATAAATACCAAATATTCACTAGGTAAGTAAAATTTTTGTGGCACATTAAGCTTATCCATTAAAATATTACTCCAACTTTTATTCTTCAACCAAACACATTCATGTAAGTAAATTTTCAATCGAGTTAAAATATGTGGCGGAATTCATTATTGAAAGAACAATATTTCAAATCACATTAAATTTTAATTTTGTTTACTTTAACTTATGTCATTTAGACAGAGAAAAAGAAAAAAACATGGTCAATTGCTAAAAACTGGAGCAAACTAGAAATAAACAACCAAAATCAATTTAAAATCGACAATTTTGGCTTGTATAGTTTTCAAAGAGAGTGACAATGGAGTACATCAAGAAACACAAAATCAGTAAAACGGAAAAGAAAAAATGACAAGCTTCAACACCGAAATAAACCACCAAACATACTAACTGAAATATGACTCCTTGGGCTTTTGCCAAGGTTCCAACAACCTCATCCTCATTCACGGAAGACAAATCTAGGCATTTTTCCAATTCCCACGTGCGGCGTGCCTCTAGTATTCTATCCATGTCAACCTCCTCAATATCAATACCATCGCACTCTAAAGCAGATTGAGGGACTCTTTTTGAATTCTTTGTTACACCTTGTCTCTTGAACAAGATGCAGTCTTCCTTCTTTCTTCCTGTGCCCTTTGAATGTTTCAATTTCCTCTTTTTTCTCAATTTCTAGCTAAATCTGATGTACCTGAAAATCGGTACATGTTGCTGACTTTTAATAGCGGAATTGCTGAACAAGATGCAAATTAATATGAAAACCCATTGCAATAGGCAAAAGTTAATTTTGGTTGTGGATGATCATAAGAGAGACACCGAAGAGCAAAACCAAGAAACAACAGAAGGCGCAAAGAGCAATACTCGAATCAACACCACCCAAAGCCCTCCTCCCTCTATTCAAAGGGAAACAAAGCTATCCAAGAGAGAAATAGTGGTTAGGGATAAAATGCATTTGGTTCATTCTTGTCAATTGTCATGCATTGTTGGTTGCACCCAAGAGTTCCCCAAACACTTCATTTAAAGAAGGTCTACTATCCCTTCCAATAAAGGGTATTGGATAGGACTAGCTAGCCCTAATCATATGAAGCGTTCAGAGGAACTCCAAGGGACAGCCAACAAACAATCTCTTTGTTTACACATGCTTCATTTGTTGTCTTGGCTAATCAAATGCAGAGCAAGAATTCTATTTATAGGGGAGAATTATGTCAGAACAAAATAAAGGTGTGAATTTATGTGGTCATGGAGAAACCAACGCAATTGAGTTCCTTCTACCTATGAACCTGGTCAGGATGTTTGGAAAGAAGGGAAGGAAGATTAAAGAGAGATATATCCCGTTGCAGTGAATGATGAGGTGGGCTCGTTGCTGGTAAAGTGATATACTCAAAACATATGTTGAAAGCTAACATAAGATACCTTCTCAATCCTTTTCCGTCATTTCACTGTGATGACTTTATTGCTAGGGCAAACACAAGACTTGATCATGTGTAGTTAGATGAAAAAAAAAACAGAAAAAAAGAAATTTATACTCTTTTCTTCCTTTGGGTTCGAGTGAATCAATCCTTATAAATTGACATGCTCAAATATGAAATATCTCAAAAGATTTTGCCTTTGGTATTATTGCTCAACTTTAAGTTTTCAAGAAGTCTCCGGATTTATGCTTAATTGCTTAATGAGCTAATTCTACATTCACTATCTTATCGTTAAAAATTTTTCCATCAACCAATAGTAATTAATTGGAATTTATGTTTTCTTTCTCTCTATAGCTCTTGAAGAGGCAAAACTTAAATTTTTCTTCAGCTAGTTTAGTGAACTTGTGTTGGCAAAACGAGTTTACTTTGATGAAAAAAATTGTCAGCAAATTAAAACACACCTAGGATGCGCTTCTTACCAACTTTCTTACATCAAATCTTTTAGTTTGGTTGCAATTAAATAAAAACACAACCGCGTTTCCCAAAGTTGAGATGTTTGAATAAAAACAACCAAATCAATTGTGTACAGATTAGGTTTAGTCGAAAATCTTTTCAATATTTTCTAACCAATTAGGGGTGAAAATAGGCCAAACAACCTGCATTATACCTTTATCAAGTCTTTCGTTCCTAAAAACCACTAATCCACTATAACTATCATGTTTTACATACGCATATTTTTTAAAAATTAAAATATTAAGAAATAGGGGTGGTGAATAGTATCAAACTCATGATCTTCCTTAACTCATTAAGATATGCAAGTCTACCATTAAATTGTCACTTGTTACATATGCATAAATTTTACTTATATACCATTGTAAGTCTTGATTTATTTTAATATAATTGAGATTTTTTATATCATTTTATATTTGTGTGTGTGTGTATATATAGCTTGAAAAGTTGATAATTAATGAATTTAGAAAAACTTAAATTGAGTATCAACTTTAGCATAATAATAATAATAATAATAGCTACCATTAAAAGCTAGGCTTTTTTAACCAAAAAAAGACTTATTGACAGATGTCCATCACTTTAAATATTATTTACTACTGTACGCTAATTTTTCAATTAATATACACTAATTTTTTTAATTATAGGAATACGGCTAATAATCAAACATTTTTCATACACATAATACGCTTAGCTATCAAACGTATTACATATACGCGTGGTTTTTGGAGGTATACACAATACATTTAGCTGATCAATGTATTATACTGACATGAATTTTCGAGGAAGTGCTAGAGCACGTAAAACTGCTGGCTACCACCAACCGCATATTATCCTTTCAAAAGAAATGGCCGACTGCAAACCATATTATGCATTCAAGGAAACGGCCCATTGCTAGCCAAAAGTCTGTAAAACCAATACATCGCGCGTGAGGGTAGACCACCGAATTAGTTTTTGGTTTTTTAGAAAGAAAAGTTAGAAAGAAGTGGAAGAAAAGAAGTGAGAGGTAGAGAGAAGATAGAGAGTAAAAGTAGATAGGAGTAGTGACAGCGTTAGATGGGTGATAATAAGTTAATAACTTATTATATCCTTGGAATCAGTGCACACACATACATGCAAATCTCGATACTCAGGTAATTTTTTTGCATAGTTCAAGTTGTTCTAATTTTGTTTTTCATTGGCGTACAAATTTAATTTGAATAGTATCATGAATTTATTTTAGTTTGTGTAGTTATATACAAATTTAATTTAAATAGTTTCATGTAAATTAATATTGCATTAAAATTAAATTAACATAATGACAGTAAAGAGTAGATTTACGGGTAAAATTAACTAAAATAAACAAGGTTTATTTTTGTATATCTTGTTTATTTTTGTATATAAATTAATATTGCACACTGCTATCTGTCTCCTTACATCTAACCCTCTATTCCTTGTTCTCTCTCTTTTTTGTGCAAACTTACCCCACTCATCTATCTTTTCTCTCTAGCGACGGTAACTTGGTCATGACCTTGCTTTCACCATGATAGCGACTCCTTCATAACCTCGGTTGCTCACGAGAGTGGTGACTCTTTCACAATCTTGTCCTCCCCTTAAGTTTTCTTGTTTTTGAATTTTTTTATTATATATTTTTTAATCTCTGATATGTGTAAGCAAATTACTTGGATTAAGGCTCTATTTGGTATATTGTATACGGTAAAGCCTAATAGTATATATTAGATATGTAGTATAAGATTTGATAGTATATTATACACAATCTATTTGTATAAATTTTTACCTATCCATTTTTGGCAATGTTAGCGGCATCGACAAGCGAGTGGGCGGCAATCGCCGGGTGTTAGGCGGTGATCGATGCGAGGAGGGGGCAGACATTGACATAGAAAAGTAAATTAGGGTTAATTTGGAATTAACTATTAAAAATAATACTATTGGGTGTAATTAGGTTTCTTGGGATCTGATAATTTAATCTTATAGTTATATGATAAAAATGGTCCTACAGTATAATATTATACTATCATATTTGATACCAAATATGTGATAAAAATAAGTTTTATAATATTAATTAATACAATTAGGTCTTATCCTTTGTATTAAATAGGGTCCAAATAACAGACTGTAAATTTTTGCAACTAATTTGGTTTTTGATGTTGATTTAGTTAGACTTCATTATATTATTTTTTATTTTCATTTACGATCAATATGTTGAAAATATGCAAATTAATTTGTGATGAATAGTGTTTTCTTCAAAAACCCAGCCCAAATCGAACAAAACAGTTGAAGTGCAGTTCGGTTCTATTAAATAACGAATCCATAAATTCAACTATATAGAATGTAAAGAGTTCTATTATTTAATCATCAATTTCAATTCATAAACATTACTTAGACATATGAAAGATGTGTATAAATAATTGGTAATTTTAATTCAAGTTCTAATGAATCTATTAAAAACACAAAGAGTTATTTACTGATCACATTATACTTATGTTAATGATGAATTTGCTAAAAAAATTTCTCATCATTGACTATTAATTATTAATTATTTTACTACTTTTACTTTTGGTTTGCCCATTTCTATTAACTTGCCAAACCCACCTAAGTATTATGCGCATGGGGAAAATCCCCCTTCTTAAGAGAAATATTTAGATGCGTATGGAATGTCATATGGATATACTTCATATGCATTAGTAGAATGACATCTCGGCTAGAATCCACTTTTAACACTTTTAGTTGAAATGTCACCTTATTAGTGGATATGGAGCATATTTGTTAACAATAAATATCTTATTTATATATCTTAGTATGATTTGATTAGATTTGGTTTGATTTATATTAATTTAGATTGATATATGTTGATATTAGATTGATTTTATCACTATTTTTTAATCTTGTTTTAGGCCTATAAAGGCGCTACTTTTTGTAATTCAGACAAGAAATCAACACAACATCTCAGAAATATATTTTATTAATTTCTATGTTCTATCATGGATCTTAACAATACCCATTTGGTGCTCCAGGTGCATCAAAGAATTTCTCCTTCTTAATCTAGCCATCAATCTCTTGTCTATATCTATCTCTTATTATTTTCTCTACTCTATCATATATCTTAACATGATATCAAAGCCAAGGTACTCACCCTGAAACATCATCTTCTACTTCTATTGCTTTGAGAGTTCTTGGAACTCACTTTTCTTGGTTTTCATAAAAAAGTGTCTCTCTTTTCTCTCCATGATTTTCTCCACTTACTTTTGCTATTGCGCTATGCTACCTCCATCTTCATGCTCCGTTGTCTCTACCTCCATGTTATGTCATGTGTGCGACTCTCTTTCCACCTCCGCCTCTAACCTGTCTCCTATTCTGCCTCTTTGTAGACCTACCTCTATTCCCCGTTCCGCTTAGACCCCATGCTTGCTCTTGCCTCCCTTGCCAATCTCCATTTAATTGTGGCAAGGTTAAAGCTCATGGAGCTTTAACTTGAGAGGAGTGTTAAGAATAAATATCTTATTATATCTTAGTATGATTTAATTAGATTTGGTTTATTTGATTTATGTTAATTTAAATTGATATAAGCTTATATTAGATTGATTTTATTATTATGTTTTGATCTTAGGGTACGTTTGTTTCATATTTTGAAAAAAGTTATTATAAAAGTTAAATTTTACATATAACTGAAAAAGTTGAAAATTGATTTTTTTTCAAAAGCTACTAATTTTAGCTTTTACAAAAAAGCTTAAAATTGATTTTTTTTTTAAATTTTGATTATTTTTTAAAAAGTATCCAAATATACTAAAAGTGATTTTTTTTGGGCAAAAAAAGTAATTATTTGCCAAAATAATCACAAACAAAAGCACCCTTACTTTAGGCCTATAATAGGTGCTACTTTTTGTAGTTCAAACAAGAAATCAACACAACATCTCAAAATTATATTTATTATTTTCTTTGCTCTATCATGGATCATACCCATATCCATATGGTGCTCTAGGTGCATCAAAGAATTTCCCCTTCTTAATTTGACCATCAATCTCTCATCCATATCAATGTCTTGATGGATGTTTCATATGTATTTATGACATATACCTCCCCCAATACCTATAAATACCATGGCAAGGACATAAGTTAGACATATTTATTTGAATCCTGATCCTAGATTTCCCCTAGTTTCTATCAAGGTTATCAAACTTGAGATTTTAGATAAACTCTTCATTATGTGACAAGATCATAAGCTTGTAAAAATTTAAGAGTTAACTTCAGAGTTTAATAACCATACTATCTTGCAAGGTTATTAAGCTTGGAGGGTTTAGATAAACTTGTTTTTGTATGATAAGAACGTAAACTCATAAGAGTTTAAAAGTTAACTTGAGAATTTAATAGGTTTTATTACTCTAGGTCCCTATAATTTCACTTAATTTTCAATCAAGTCTTTATAGCTTAAAAGTTTTTAATTAGATCCTTATATTATATAAGATTTTTCAATTGAGTCCCTGAGTATTAACCATTACAAAAAATGAAATGTTCCTAATATATTCCATCTCTATCTAGTATATTCCTCGAATATTCCTAATATATACTAGGAATATTCCATTTTTTATAATAGTTATTAGTTGCAGGAACTCAATTGAAAAATTTTATATAATATAAGACCTAATTACAAACTTTTAAATTATAGACACCTGATTAAAAATTGAATAAAATTATAGGGACTTACAAAGTAATTAAACCAATTTAATATCCATGCTCTCAATCTCTACCTCTAGCAGAATTGACATCAACAACTTTATCAATACAAAATAACATTAAGATATTAAATTATTTGTATAACCATATTCAAATATTTAAATAATATCCAAAATTTAGAATACCAATATCTTTTCTTGAATGTAAATCGCAATTTTAAGAGTGCTATTGAATAGAAAACCAGCCATTCACGTGACAACTAGTTAAGAAGTAAGACAGGAGGGGATATGGTAGTCCCAAACAAATCTGAAGTTGGTAAACGAGGAGATTCTAATGTAATTCTCAGTTTTGCATTTTTAAGTTTTCAATCCACAGTATGGTGGTTGTGGACTTTTGCACGTGTAAGTTCAAAGCCTTGAGATTGAGCCAGTGGCAGATCATATCAGGGATATTTTTTCTCTGGAGTTGTCTTCCAAGATTTATTTTACGATACTATACTAATATCTCGTAGTCCAATCAAAAGCACTATCCATCATTCAATTCCAAAGGCAAACTTAACAGTGAAGACCTGATACTGTAATCTGACATTCCAATATCGACGAAGCAATGCATGAGGATTTCTTAACTTTCTTGTCATATTACTTCCTCCAATTTAAAATAGATGTCTCTGTATCTATTCATTAGGATTTTCGTAATCAGTATCTGAATAACAATATCTTTTTTTGGTTATAGATAAAATACAAACAAGTAAAAATAACAACGGATGCTAACAACACAAATTCGCATTAACCATGTAAATACTCACTCCCTAAAGCATCCTTATAAAGGTGAGACAATAAGATGGGAGGGAGAGTTTGCCAAAACCTAACGATATCGTCACTAGTACTACCCAATTTAATCATTCCATCAGCAGTAATTAATCTCGCGTACCCATGAGACAGACGTACAACCTAGTCTCTTTTCAATAGATGAGACACCTTCGTGAGAACGTAGCGGAAGTATGATACTTGGTCTAAGAGTTGGATGTAAGTAAAGTGACGGCATAAAGTGAGTCACTTTCACACCACACTAAACGAAAGCCTTTTTCCTATACTTTGGCAAGATCAACTCTGATCGTATAAGCTCTGCAAATAAAATAAACTAATCCCCAAGAAAACCAAAAAATCCCTTAATCCACGTTCCATTGGAGTCTCAGGACCCCACCAATCTCTGGACCCGCCGCATCAGCAACCCAACAACGGCTACCATCGATGTTCAACTTTATTTCCTCCTCCTCCTCCGAATCCTAGCGTACCACACACATAACCATAGTGTGACGTTGATTAAAGGACAAGTGCGTTCGGATGGAATAGATATCCGCAACTAGCAAGGTTAATACCTTATCCACCTTCCACAAAGACAGCTCAAAAATTTGTTTATTACGCTAACACCAAACCTACCATAACATTAATGCAAATGACAGATTAAAGGAAAATCTTAAATACGCATTTACCCAATCAAGCAAAAGAAGAGTGAAAAAGTGGATCCTTAAAGCCCAGATTAAGCCAAACAAGCCTGGAGTGACAACAATCGCGGAGGCAATGCAGGACATCTTCCTCCCCAAGACCACATCTGACACAATCTGGTGAAGGAGCAAAATGCCTATTAAACCTAAATTTGGAGGTAGGAGAGCGAGTGATATAGCCCAGATCAAAACTTAAACTTCTTAGGGACTACGGTTTCCAAATCCACATCCAAGACCCTCCAACCTCCTCAGAAGCACAATCCTGAAGTAATCAACGATACCCGCTCGCAGGAGAATATTCACCGCTTTCCGTCCAAGCCGCGCCAAGCCGCATCACACTCACCCCAACATGGTAAAGAACGATAAACCAGAAAGCGACAAGTTTCATTAGGTAAAGGAGTATTCAAAATATTAAAGTGCCATTGGCTATCCCACCAAAGGTCATGGATCCTAACTTGAAATCTGAAATATGGACGTAATCTACCATAGTAGCCACTTGTTCCCTATCCAACCAACTGTCATACCATAAGGAGACGTTCCCGAGCCAAGTGAGAAGTGAAATCCATCCTTTAGCCTTACCAGCTTTGCCAATCCCCCTCCATATATAAGAACACAACCCTAATGGTATGGATTGAAAGACCAAGCCATTATTGAGATATTTTGGCCGTGATTTGAACCCAAATTTTTGGAGAATTATTTTGAATGAGCCACCCCTTCCTAAGTAATGCTATTCATGTTACAAGCTCCCTTAATTCCAAGGCCCCCACAACTCTTATGTCGAGTTAGAACTTCCCAAGCAATAGGATGGAAACCGCGGCGGTTTGGTTGATTACCCCAAACAAAATCCCATACAATTCTATCAATATGATCATACACCCCTCTGGTAGCCACAACGACTGCATAGTGTTGACAGGAAGAGATGTCAATCCAGACTTGGCTAGACAAAGGCGACTTGCTTTATTGAGTAAACATTTCTGCCAAGAAGCTAGCCATTTCTCCACCTTCTCAAGAATGATATGAAAATAAGCTTTAGTTACACACCCTGAAGGATTTGAACACCCAATTAACTTCCCAAATTACATTAAATCTAATCGAAGTGAGCCGTGACAAAGCTTCTTTCTTCCTGTTAGGCATTAGCCACGAAGCCATAGTTCTCGATTTATAGAAATTCACTTTTAATCCTGACATAATGCAAGATTTATGCATAATATCCATAATACCCCTAACTTCAGACTTTTTCCCATTACAAAAGAAACACATCATCAGCAAAGAAAAGGTGAAAAATACCTGGCCTACCGAGAAACATGAATAGACTTCCATGTACCACTATCTCCTGCCTCCTGAATCATGGCCGATTACTTTTTCATACATAAGACAAACAAATAAGGGGACATGGGGTCCCCTTAACACAACCCCTCGAAGGCATAAAAGGGGCAAGTTTCCCTCCATTCCATAATATAGACAATTGAGATGAAGAGACACAATACATAATTAATCAAATAATAACATGGGGAAAACCAAAATCCTCCAACGTCGCCTCCAAGAAGTTCCACTCCACCCTATTATAGGCCTTCTCTAAATCAATTTTAAAGGCCACTACCCATTTTTTCTTAGAGGACTGCATCCAATGTAAAACTTCTTGGTTAAAATAATATTGTCCGTTGTCCCTCTACTTGGAATAAAACTACCCTGAAGAGGACCAACTAGGTACTCATGGAGAGGCCTAATCTAGTTTACCAAAACCTTAGTGATTATTTTATATATCACATTGCAAAGGCTTATTGGATGAAAGTCCTTAAAGTGTGTAGGTATTCCACCTTAGGAATCAACACAAGGAGAGTCTAAGCAGGCTAAAGTCAAACCACCTGTAGTGAAGGCCTCATGAACTAGTTGAAACACCAGAACGCACCACATGCTAGTATTACTTAAAGAAGATAGCCTGAAAGCCATCAGGCCTGGAGCCTTATAAGAATGCATAGTCATGACTGCTCTCGTCACCTCCTCTATGGTTACAGGGGCCAAAAGACTAGCAACATCAACTTGACTGATAACTGGCACCTTTACCTGATTACAATTAGAAATGTGTTCCCTTTAAGATGTAAAAAGATTATTGTAGAAGTGGTTCGCCAACCTGAAAAGTCTCCTGGTCAGGACACCAAATTCCCCATCCACATGAAGACCATGTATTTTATTTCGCTTCTTCTGGTTACCTGTCGATCTGAGCATGAAAGAACTTAGTGTTCTCATCCCCAAATTTCACTCTATCTTCTCTAGACTTCTGAAACCATAACATCTTTTCTTGATAGAGAACATCATCGTACTCCTTGCACAAGGAAATTTCAAGATGTTTGAGAGACAAAAATCACTAACCTCTAGCTCCTTCTCACACTGAAATCCTAGCCTCCAAAATGTGGTTCCTTTTACCTATGTGCCCAAAAACCTCTTTATTAAACAACTTAGAGGTTGTTTGAGTTTCCAGCAAGCAAACCTTTACATTACCCTCCTGGCTCTCCAAGACTTACAAACCACCTACTCATAGTCCCTATGCATTGCCCAACAGCCAAAAAGCAAAACGGTCCTTCCCTCCTAGGCCCCTTTTTAGCCTTCATACACAGCAAAAGAGGTGTATGATCTGAATAAAGACAAGTGAGATTCTTTACATAAGCTTCCCAAAACATAGTTCTCCAGCTAGGATTAGCCAGGACATGATCTAGCCTCTTAGCAGATCGAGCCTAGTTGTACGTCGAAACCAAGCAAAACGTTTACCAACAGCACCTAAATCCATCAGTCCACAATCATCCATGGCAGCAAGGAACATATCAGCTCTAGTCATCAGAAATTACCTCCCTAACTTCAGAGGGATGAATTACCTCATTGTAAAGAGTAAGTTTTAAATTTTTTTTTAAATGAATCACATATTTAAAAATATAAAATCTCTAATTTTTAATGTGATATATTTTCCATTTATAACTCCTTAATGCCTTTAGGACATTAGTGAGATAAATCCTATTTATCATTAGACACTTTGAGCACACTCGAATAAGCTTTTAGGAGGAAAACAATTTTTTTTTCAATTTTTTTTTTAAAATTGAGCTTCTAGGATTTTTTAGCATATTTGTTTGTGTTTCTAAAAAAAAAAACAGAAGAAAATAATTAATCTTTTTTATTTTTTTAGAAGCAGGTCCCTATATGCTTCTAGTAGGAAACAATATAAGAGAGAGATATTCTTGGTTGATATTTGAAATTATTTAAAGTTTAAATTTATTCTCATGAATTTTATGAAATGACAAAGAATAACCTTCCATTAAATCACTTTCAACCCTCACCCTATTTTCCACTATCTTAGCCGTAATAATTTAATTGTTCTGCAATATATTTTATTTTTTGCATGTATTATTTTATAATTCAATAACACATAACTTAGCAATAATATATATATATATATATATATATATATATATATATATATATATACACATATATATGTGTGTGTGTGTGTACTATAAGTTTAATAAGCCCAATAAATATTACATAACATAAGCAAATATAAAATATTAAAGAGTTGATTTTACTTTATTTAAACATTTTTTATTAATTATATTTACTTAAAAATAAATAAAAAATAGTTGTATATGAAAATAATTTCATGTGCAAAAAATACTAGAAATTCCAAACATCTTTTTTAGTGAGTAACTTTTTATACACTTAAGTATAATTTTACTCAAAAACATATTTCAATATCTATTATATAAAAACGGTTAACAACTTCTAATTCTAATAAAAAAATACCTCTACAATTATATCCAAATGTATAAAAAAATTTTGCTTTTGATTCTAATCTGATTTTGCTTATGAAGGATTTGAAGAAATACTCCTTTCATAATTTTAATTAAATGAGCCATTTATTTGATAGTTAACATATATAAATAGGAACTCTATGTATGGAGGGGTGGGGGCTTAGCCCCCACAACATTTTTATAATTTTGTTAATAGTTATATAAATATATAAACTTTTGTTCCTATTATTTTATTAAGTTTGACTTCATATTTATTTTAAATGAAATAAAATAATAAGATACTATCCAATTTATTTGTTATTATGCTTATGTATTTTTCTTGCCCCATTGACACAATTTTCTGGATATGTCACTGTATATAAATATATTGTTTATTAGAAATATATATATATATATATATATATATATATATATATATTTGTTAGAAACTAATACAAATTCTAATGTGCAGTATAACGTACCATATATTTAATGTTAAATACTTAGGAGCGACATTGCCTCGCCTAGCTATCAACAGTTATTTAGACATCCTCTTTCTCTTTCTCCTTCTCTTTCTTCTGCTATCACTGTGCCTGAAACACTAGTTGTCCCTATTGAGTATTGTCACAGTCACTAATAATTTACGAAGGATTCTCACATGCAGTTGATGGTCAATGTCATTTGCAACAGTTGCAATTAACCACATTTTTATAATGTGGTTAAATGCAATAAAATCTGTGGCTAACGTCACACACACACACACACACACACACACACACACACACACACTTCCTCTCCTTCCTCCTTCCTCCTTCCCCACCTCCGCCACCACTCCCCTATCCCTACCACCACCATCACTGCTCATCCATGTGATCTGCTATTGCGCGCCTGAGACGATGGCCCCGCCCAGCGACGACATTTGCTTCTGATCTCTCACTCTCTTCTTCTTCTTCCTTCACTTCATGTCACTTCCTCTACACACACACATAAAGCTTAGAATTCAAAAGCTACAGCAAGATCTAGCAAGTAAAACCATAAAGCGCTTCATCATCAAAGAGTGGAAGGCCCTGAGCATGACATGTTACTCCCCTACATGTGTTCAACGATCGCTTCCAAAGTCCGGCGATAATGGCGGAAGGGGCGGAATCGAGCAGATGTTACTTTAATAATGGTGTGGTAGCAACGGTGTGGCAGAACACTCTAATAATGGCAGTTGCTATTTGGGAAAGACCAAAGCCACCATCCCCATCCAGATCGACTACTTCCTTGGTGGTTTGACATGGAAGGCACCTCTACAAACCTCCACCACGTAATGTCCACTTGTGGTGATTCACGCCGTGTTAGCGGCCTCTCACCAATGGAACCGCGAGCAACGGTCCGGCGGAGGAGCACGACCAAGGCAAAGGATCGGTGATGCAACGGTGGCGACGGATGCTTTCTGAGCCAAAGGAGGGGAGGAAGGAAGCTTGTTTACCTTAGGAATGAAAGTTTGAGAGCGAAACCCCAAATCCCAGGAGAGAACACAGAGAGATGTGGGAGTAGTGGCAGATGTGGGGGAGGGAGGAGGAGACGTAGAGTAGCCACATATTTAATTGCATTTAACAACATTTTTAAAATGTGGTTAATTGTAGCTTGCCACACTTTTATTTGCATTTAACTATATTTGTGAAATGTGGTTAAAGGCATTTTTAAACTGAATTCAAGAGGTCCATTTCAACTCAAGCTACAATGCCAGAAATGTGTTTGGCGACACTTTTATCTACATTTAACCACATTTGAGAAATGTGGTTAAAAGCAATTGCATTGACTTTAAGTGCAGAGGATGGGCACCATAATTTACTACATAACTGTTCATCTTGTTTGGAACTTAAGCAAAGGATATTTTTTTATCCAAATCAAGAAACATTCATGTGTGGGTCCACACGTGAACTCCTCCTAAATTCCTATCCAAAGTACCGTTCTGGTTTGCCATGTACTGTTGAAATGAATATGAAACTTTGTTCCAATCATAAAACATCATATATGACTTCACTTTGGCTGTAAAATTGTTATCAGGAAAAAAGTTATTAAAAAGAAGTAGCTACGATCAAAGGAGAATCCCCTTCATTTTTTTAAAATTGAAAATTAAATTTACTAAGACAAAACAAATAACACAGACCCACTCTATGAATTAATGTATCTTCCTTTTTCTAGCATGTGATAAATATAGTTTTTAATCATCAAGTCAAAATAAATTTCTAGACAGATAAAAATTTGGTAGGCGAGAGCCCACCACAAGATAATTAGCCATGGCGCAACACCTACCATTCCCATGGGAGGTACATCCAATAGGCTAAGTAAAAGCATTATATTATAGGTTGGACACCACATCTTGACCCAAAAATCTTAAGGTAATGAGTCATGACTCATTACATATTATATACTATTTATTTAGTTGATTCTCAATTAATATGAATTTCACCTTTCATACTTAACTCTAACAAAATTTGATGAAGTAGGCCCAGTTAGGACTATCAATATCTACAATGGGCTATCAAACAATTCTAGTTGCCATCAAACACTAGTTTACACCAAAAATTGGATCAGGACCTCTCATATGGTTGATTATCGAGGTGTATGAGGGATGAGTTAGGCCGGTTTGATCAAATCCAAACTCAATATGATAATAACCAATAATGACCAGGTCAAATCAGGTCAACCTAACTTTCAAATAATATATGAGGATTTAAATATTATACATAGTAAAGTTATGAAATTTTAAAAGTAAAAAATAAAATTTAAAAGATATTTTATCATATATATTTCAAAACAAAGCATATTGATATAAAGATAACATTAAATTATAAAAAATATATTAATTGAACTATAAAATATATTGTAATTTGTTACTAATTATTATAAAAAAATGTCTTCAAAAGAATTATTGACTTCGGTCCAGACCAACCCAAAATATGACCCGAACTTGACCCAAAAAGCGCATTGGATTAAATTTTAAGATATGAACCCGTTCAAATAAGCTTTGAAATGGGTTGGATTGACGGGGACGGATTATGAACGCCCTAGTTGATTACATCGGAAACACATACAAACTAGTGCAAATCTTGGGTGTTTTTATTTTTATTTTATGTGTTTTGTGTTTTTAATATTTCATTGACAAACTACTAAACAGAAAATATAAAAATGAAAAAAAAGAAAAGAGAAATTAAATTGACCGTTGCTGCTTTAGGCTTACCCTCAAAGTCCAGCTACTTGGTTGACCTTTCAACAAAATATTCATACACATTCAAAAACCAAAGGGGGATTCTTCCATGTAGATGGAAGAGTTATTATGTAGTATAAAAATATGAGGTGGACCAATTGATAAAGTATATGTGTAAGTGGGGTCAATAAAAAATTATAAACCTATGCATAAATGTTGTGAATATATGCGTAAATGTTGTAAACCTATGTGGATAATAAAACTCTTAAGGAAGATGAATAGAAAAAAAGTGTAAACCTTATCTGAAAAGTTGTAAACCAATGAATAAAATGTTATAAACGTATGTTTAGAAGTTGTAAATCTTGTTTGAAAAGGAAGGTGAAAAAAAAGTTATAAACCTTGCATGAAAAGTTGTACAAGAATTCCCTTGTAAATCTTTGTAGTTTAGTTTGATAGGAATAATTAAGGGTGTTAGGTCATAGAAAAATTTGACAGAAGGACTATTTTGTCCAATTTTTAAAATGTGAGGGCTAATTTGTTTTTATTTTTAGGGACCATTTTGTCCAATTTTTGAAAAGGTAATGGAACTGATTTGTTTTTATTATCTTAAGGACCAATTTATTGATTTTAAATTCCTTAGGGACTATTTTGGGTTTACTCTAATAAAAATTAGCAGCTTACTTTTGTAAAGGGTTTAAAGAGGGAATATTTAAAAAAACAAAATGAAATCCACCGAATACGTGGTATTTTATTTGCTCTCTCAAGATTTGGCATCTCCTTTCCTCAATATTGAGTGTGATTTGGGGGTATCTTTTATATTTGCTTGTACATCTTTTATATTTGCTTGTACTATAACAATATATGATATGGATCTCACTTTACCAAAAAGGTAATCAAAGCATTTTTTTCTTTTTTGGGAAACGTCAAGCACAATAAGAAAACCAAGGGAGAAAGTTGGTAGCATCCTTCATCTTTTCAAACGCTTAAAAGAGATACGGGACACTCGAGGTGGAATTCAAGGATACGCTATAATATTACAGAAACGCCCCATGTTTACTAGGATTAGAAATAATGAAATACAAATGGACCGCCTAATTGACCTTTCCAAATGGAATAGTTAAAGTATTCTGTTTAATAAAGTTGTGATTAGATGGCCAGGAACTTGAAACAAAGCAGAAATATATATATATATATATATATATATATATATATATATATAGGAAATGGGTTAAACCCTTTTTCGGTAAAAGAGATGTATTGAGGAGGGACAAAAAATGACAGGCCAAGAAATGCTTGATTCTATTTAAAAAGTTTTTGACGTTAAATATGTTCAGCACTTATGTGTTAAGATATTTTCTGTTCAATTATAATATAGAAAAGCCGTATTTTATTCGGGTGCTGATAATATTGTCTAGTTAAAACATTGGAAAATAAAACAAAGAGAATTTAAGATAAGAAAGAGAATAAAAACAACTAGAAAAAGGGAGAGAGAGGAGAATTCGTGCAACAAAATTGTTCATTTTTTCATTAATTTATATCTTCAATTGAGTTAATTTTCATGCACATGATCATGTTTTATTAACACCCATTATCCAACCCTATCATATAATATGTAGCTATAGTTGATCCTCGCATTTAGCCTCCTTATTAATAGTTTATGTTTTGATGTATTAACTTGAAAGTAATTTTAAATTAGTGTTTTTTTTTTTGTGTGATTACTATGATACAATTGAAGGTCAATGTATAGTTCATGCAGTTGGTGAATAACATCCATTAGAAAACTTACATGTGGCAAGATTTGAATGTCTTACTTTTTGCTTGAGATATTTGAATAATATTGAAATGAGATTTAATCGTCTAAGACGAGTGAATGATGAACCAAATGAGGTTGTTCAAACTTTGACATTGCACACTATGTTTCCACAAATTGGCAAACAAGTTGGTGGTGCGACATTTTCAACCTAACTCCATTGGAGAAATTACAAGCACATCCCTATGTCTTAGTTAACAGTGGACTTGTGGACCTTTTTATCGAGTAAGTATCTAATTATTTTTTCCATGTAAATCTTATAGGAAAATTTTTTCTTACCATATATTGTTATATGCACATAATTGCATATATAGTGAATTTAGAAGAGAAACAAGAAGACAATTAAGGAGTAAGAACAGGAGCCTTAGAGGTTGAGAGGATAGTTCATAGAGAATTTTGTGAATGGTTTTATTTGCGGGTGAGTATACCAATAGATGAAGCCAATCTATATGAACTTTTTGGTTTGTATTTATGTTTCTAACATGTACAATGAATTTAGGTCATGAATAATTTTTACGAGTCATACTAAGATGACATCAAGTTACTTGCACAAGGTCTATTTCAACAAGCGAGAAGATGGACCGCATATAATGTTCATGGATTCAAGTTTTGAACTACCACTCGTGAACAAGGGTTGAAAACTCAAAATAATGGAGTTTTTGTTAGTGCTAGAACTATAAGTTTTGCTAGTAGCAGTGATAACAACCCTAGTAGAGGATTGGTGCCATATTATGGAAAGTTGGTTGATATCATAGAGCTCAACTATTCTGTCGGTTCTTAGTTACTTTATTCAAATGCAAATGGGCTGAAACCACTACTAATAGAGGGATGAGAGAAAATGATTTCAAATTTGTGAATATTAATTTTTCTCTCCTGATACATATAGGAGATAGTATTGATGATGAGCCATACATTCTTGCCTCAAATGCCCAGTTAGTGTATTATGTGGAGGATGAGATGGACAAAGATTGGTGTGTTGCCATACATTTGAAGCCTAGAGACTTATATGAGATGGGGGAGCATAATGTTGATGAAGAATTTTATGAGTGTGTGTCATATCAAATGAATGGCCTAGATATGTTATCCAATGATGTTGAAAATATTCCATTAGTTAGGGAAAAAGTTGATGACGAACAAGACACTACTTAATTTTGTTGAGTATGTGAAAATATTATTTGATATTATGTTATAGTTGTGTTCTCTCTCTCTCTCTCTCTCTCTCTCTCTCTCTCTCTCTCTATCGTATTTGCCTTTATTGTTCATATTTTGTTCTCACCTTAAAGAATCATCCCATTATAAAACTTCATGACTTATTTCTATACTAAGTTCCAGGATGCCTAGAGTGGCACGATTTGGAGTTGTGAAAAAAAAAAGTCGAGATAAGTTGTCTACCCAAGCTTCCTTATCACAAGCACTACCAGCCACTCGAACTCAAGTTCAGAGCCGCAAATGCTCTAGATATTGGACGGTTGATGTGAAAGGTAGTTTGAGTGCATATCATATCCTTGCATCTAATTTATAATGCTCTAACAAATATAATTCACAGATGTTGCAGGAGTTACCAAAGTTGCACACTTGAGATTGAAGGACCTTTGGGTGCTTCCTGTTGGCACCAAAGTAGTGTTGCCTGTTAATGATTGCGCCAATAGGTGAAGCGGTGGTCTCTTAGGACAAGCTCTTGGACATGTAGGAGCTGATTTTGCTACACTTCCAATATGTTACAAGTCTTGGTCAGATGTTCCTGAAACTTACAAGAATGATCTTTATAAGGCCAAGTTACAAGTAAATTTGAGTATAAATTGGAGATTTTTCACTTTAAAATCCATAGAATTTGCAACAATGTTTCATGATATTTTCTTGTATATTATAAGGAAAAGTTCATTATAGATGATGATGTGGTGAAGAAGATCATTATGAAACGAATAGGAGAAAAGTGGAAGGAAAATCGATCTGATGTTTTCCATAAATATTATAACCCAAAGCTTAGCAAAGAAGCAAACTATGCTAATCATCCTCTAGATATAAATCAAGATCATTGGACTCAATTTATTGAGTATCGTTTGCATCCAAGCCATTGTGGTAAGTAAATTAAGTTATATGATTTATATACTCCAATTATTTCACATGGTTCACCTTTTCATTTTTGAACACTCCAGAAAATGTGCAAACAAAATGCACAAATTCGAGGGAAGCAATTAATTGTGCACTCTGGAGGATCAAAGACCTTATCAAGGAAACAATTTGAGATAGTGATAGTTAATTAGTCAATAGTATTTACTTTTTCATTTTTGTTTTGATTATGTAATTTATGATGAGTAATTTTAACATATGTAGGAACTTGAGAGTGGACAGCCTGTTAGTAGGGGTAAAGTTTTTATTGCCACACACATTAAAGTAGGTGGATCATATGCAAATAATTCTACACAAACTATTTGTGTAAGTATTTCTTGGAGAGCTTATAAATGGACATAATAGATCATTTATAGTGTTATTTAACGTTTTAAAGAATATTCAGTTTCGTTTTTCATTTTTGAATTAGTTTGAATTTGTATTATAGGAAAAAATTATTCAAGAGAGAGTGAAGGAAGTTGTCCATAGGTAATTGCACCAAATGATTCCTTTGGTCAAGTGTTCGGAAAGAAGCGTTCAGGTAGAGTTAGAGGTTTGGGTTTAGGACCTTGTCCTTCCCAAGTATTTGGAATCCAAAGGCAAATCCATGATGGGGAAGGCTCTAGTTTTCCTCAACCAATGGTTCCATTGCTCATATGCAACAGAAAATTGTAGATTTGGAAGCACGATTGGAAAGTGAGACTAAAAGTTGACTTGAATTTCAAAATGTTGTGTCTCACTTCCTCCAACATGTTCCTACCTTATCCATGAATCCTAAACTTGTAGCAATCCTTACTTCAATGGTAATTTTCCTAACTAAAATCTCTATATTGTTATTCTTGGTTTTTCTAGATAATGTTATTTTTTTTTTCAGGTTGCAAGTGCTAATGATGATGTTGAGCCAAGCAATGCAAGTTCCTCTGTAGATGGTGATGATGACAATGATTTTTAACATTTTTATTAGCTATTTCGATTTTTGAACTTTTTTTTACATATAGTACTTGAAAAGAAAGTTTTGCAAATATAGAGGAGTTAGCAAATGTTACATTCTCAATTTAATTAATTCCTTGTTGTGACCCTTACACTCCTAGCAATTAATATAGAGCGAATAGTCCCTTTGAATGAACATGATACTTGGTTGAAGTGCACATGATTGTGATTTTAAGAAACTTCTGAATCTTGTTAATGATTAGTGGCTTGGAAAGCAATAGGTGAGAAAGAGTTTTACAACAAGAAAGCAACAATTGTTTTTCAATATAATTACTAGATGAAACAGATTAAGCAATAGCAATGGGAGTTTGTGTTGTTTGCTTGGTTGGTGGTGAAAGGTTGGAATGTCAAGCTTTGCTTTTAAGTTTCTTATATTTTCCCTCAAATTGTGAAATAACTCAAGTTCTCACAATTTATGCTATTTTCCAAATATTACAAGTCTTCAACCTAATATATATAAGTTTGAACATCTGAATGGTCTATATGGATGACTTCAGTTATTGTCATTTCTTTTGTTTAAATAGTTGAAAAGGCCAACTATTTTTATGTTTCTTGCTCTTTCCTTGTTGTATCTCCAGAATCAATACAAATGCTCTGAAACATGCAGCTAAAAATAACAAGGTAAGATACAATTTGAATGTGGCATTTTTTTTTTCCTAGCAATTTCTGTTTGGAAGTTATCCATTGCTTTGTGAAATGTGAGCTTATTTAGATCTAGATGACATTGGATCTGCTAAATGATTGTCATTATTCAATATTGCTATTTTGCAGCTAACAAAACATTTTTAATGAGTTTGGTTATGGTTCCAGTGATGGTGTGCTTCACTTTATCAACTAAGCAAGAAAAACATAAGGCCACCAGCATTGGAGTCAAGCCAAATTCATAGAAAGAGTCTTTGCAAATGTTTAGTCTGGAAGAAATTTGTTACATTGAATAAATAATACTTGACATGTCATTGTAGACACACACATATATATATATATATATATATATATATATATATATATATACATACTAGTAGGCTAGGTTTACTTAGATTCTAGTTGCAGGGAGTTTTAGTTGTAAGCTCCTTGTTCTTTTTTGCCTTTACTGTCGGTTGAGCATGTTAGCTAAGATTTAAACTTTTTCAATTTTTCCAATGTGAAAATGATCATGTTTATTATATGAATTGTTAAATTTCTCCGCCACTTTTATCTAGTTCTTTAGCTTTTAAATGTGTCATCATTTGTAGGTTAATCAACTAATTAACAGCTATTTATATATATATTTTTAAAAAGAGTGATATTAGCCACATTTTATAACTGTGGACAAATGAGACAATTGTGTGGCTGAATAGTGGTGGCCATTAACCATGCTCAGGAACCGTGGCTAAACGAGATCTGGAGCTGTTGCTAATTGATACATTTCCCCACGCATGTAACAACCACACCACCCTCAGGCGTTGGAAAATCATTTAGCCACGCCTTAGAAATGTGTTTAGATGTCTTTTTTAAATGTGGCTAAATGACTTTTTTTTGTAGTGTGATCAGGAATGTAAATGGCATTATTATCTAATTATCTATGACCACATTATTGAAATGTGATATTACTATTAATATGAAAATGTGTTTTTACTAACTTAACTGCTCATGATAAAGCGATAACATAAAAATCTCTTACAAAATGTTATTAAAACCAGAGTAAATCTACATTTTGATCTCTTAAAGATATGCTTTAACATTTTCATTGTCTTAATACTAGAGTACTTTGAAGTTTTGGAATTATAATGCTTCGGTACTTAAAAGTTTAGTGCATACACTTTAATCTTTCTAAAATTTGGCTTTATAGCACCTCAATCCAAAGAAAAATATTAACAATGGACTAAAGTGTTATAATGCAAATCTTGGAAAACTCAAATGTATGTAATTGATATTTCTTTATTTAGATTGAAGTGTTATAATGTTAAATCTTTGAAAGATTAAAGTGTAGGTAATTGAACTTTTCAGAATAGAGTTTTATAATACAAATATTTGAGGATTCAAGTATATGCAATTGATATTTTGATGACAAAAGAGTTGACACACAAATCTTTCAGGGATGAAATAAAAGTGTAGTTTTCCTTTTACAACTAAATACAATTTAAAAAATATATAAAAATTCTTTGATGAAAAATATAAACAAGAATTTCATTTGATAGAAGAAAATAGAGAAAATAAGCATAGAAATAATGAAAGGAAAACATAAATGATTTTGTACTTCTTTGAAAATCAAATAGAAAATAGCCACCTACAACCAAGTCCGCTTAACCGTATGTGATCCAAGTCCAATTTTTATTTTTTCTTTTGGTCATCATCCAAGTCCAAATTCCAAAACAAGCTTAGTCTCACCCAATCTTCACCCCGTGTCCAAATTCCAAAATATAGGTGAACCCAACTGACATTCACCTTGGCAGGTTTCCAATCACAACACCTAGGAGAAAGTCTTAGCTTTCGTTTGGGCAAACAACCTATTTAAGCACTTATATATAAATAATTTTTAAAAAGTTATTTATGAGTAAGTTATTTTATATTCAAATATATAATAATAAAAATGCTTATTTTTAGTGTTTTATAAAGTACTTTTTAAGAAGCTAGATATTTTAACTTCTCAAAAAGCATTAAGAATGACTATTAAAGAAATAATAACTTGTTTAGCCAAATAGAACAAAATGTAAAAATGTGATTTTTGACTTCCAAAAAATTAAAAAAAAATTCATAAATTGTACTATCCAAATAGACCCTTAATCTCTTTGTTTGAAGGTGGTTCTAAAGTTTGCATAGTTCATAGGCTTAGCACATGCTTTTATTAGACTCGTGAAACATTTACAAATCACTCTATTAATGGAAGGACCAAAAAGTTGAACCCAAATTACAATCATGCATAAGTAGAAAATGGATTAATTAAGAACTTCTTTGTTAGTTAGAGCAACATTTTAGCTATGTGAAACCTAGCGTCGCCCCCACCTTCCCCCTTTTTCCAGTCTCTCCCATTGTGTTCCTCTCTTTTTAGATTAAGGGGGAGCCACCCCATCAAGGTGATTTAATCCCACAATTGTGGTTGGTTACCCCTTTTCATTGTATATTTAGCTTTTCCTCCGTTTTCTTTTACTTTTTTGTTTCTCACCATTCATTTAGTTGGTTGTGTGTTTAAGTTTCATGTCTAGTGAGTTGTCTTGATGTCAGGATGTGTCTGTCAAAAATTTACACTTCTAATCTTGTGGTCTCAATTACCTCTTAGGTTAAATAACTATGCTTATGACAACAATAGATGAACAACCTCCCTACTAGTGAATCTTGATTGGCTTTTCCTGGAAAGTAAGCTTTTTCTACAACATATGATTATTTTCAGAGACTTTGATGATCTGATGTGTACCATGAAGTGTGTAATGGGACATAGATTCAACTACCATGTTTCATAAACTAGATGATGCCATGTTTAGCTCCTCAATTCTAAAAAGTCACGATTGATAGGTTTTGTTTCCATGCATTAAGGTATGATGTTTTATAATACTTTAGATGGACCAGAGATCTTACGTACGTACTCACCTTTACGTTCATGAGTATATGTAGTGTGGAATGATAGCATACTTGTTTTGAACATTCTACTAAAGTTGTATATTCATTATTATTTAATTTTCTATGTTTAGGATTTTAGTGTCAACAGACTTTGATGTGCTATAACTAGATTTTTGCCTGATGTTTGTGCTTGAACTTAAGGATTTATTTATTAATCAATGAATCTTCTCTAATTAAAAATGAAAAAAAAAGAATCTGTTTGTTTCATAACAGCACACATTCAAAAACATGGTAGGTGGAAGGAAGAAAAACCCTTGTTTCAAAAAATTACTACGAATTCGTGTTATGTTATGAAAAATCTTGATCAAACACTTTATAATTAAACCTTGTCGACAATAACGTGTATTAATAGATTAATATTTTTTTGTCTTCAAAATAATTTCTTTAGTCCAGTAATCAACCGATACATTTTAATAAGGGTTTAATTTTGATGCACTCATAGTGAAAAATACTTATACATTGTCATCAAATTAAAACCGTCTATTTGTATGACTTTTTAATTAGTGAGTGAAGAGCCAACTATTATGATTGACAATTAGCAATATATGATTGAATGACTCTTAAAAAAAATTATACTGTCGTGCATAAATATGAATTCCTTTTAATAACTAATAATTCACTTATGATTTAATCGCTTTAGGCACTAGAGTTCAATTTTTATATAATAACAATATAAAATAACTTTACACCATTAGTTAATAAAATTTTACTAAAATGACAAATCTATTTATCTATCTATTCTATTCTATTCTATATACTAATAATTCTATAGTCCTACTCTCTAGCATGCTATTTGTCACTAAATGACTTAAGTTTTTCCCTCCAAAACTTGCACAAAAAACTAATAAATAAATAAAGTCTCACATTTGCCAAGTGTCACCCAAATATTACTCTATAGTCTATACTAAATTAAATATAATCACTCTCTAACAAATTTAATTATTTTTCCTTATAGGATACTGCAACTTGAGCACACAGATATATATGCAAGAACTATTTATGTTCAACATAAAGTATAAATACTAACAATTATAAATACTTTAGATTTATATTAGTAAATTCTTTTAAACATACAACAATTTAGGGGGTGTGGTTCGCGAATGTTTGAATATTCTCAGGAATATGAGATAGGAATAAAAGATTCCTATATTTGGTTCACTAATAAAAAAAATATTCCCTGAACGCTTCATTCCGGGAATGAAAGTAAGCCCATTTTCATTTCCACCCTCCACCATGGGAATGTGAGATTCTCATGGGAAGGAAATGTGTTTGACAATTTAAAAAGACAAAATTACCCTAATTAATCTAACATAAATCCCACATCTACCACCTCTTTCTCTCTTCATCTTTCCCCAAACATACACTTCAAGAAACAAGCGAGTTATCGACGGATTTATCGGGAAATTGTGAAATTCAAGAAATTTTTTTCTTTTTAGGTTTCAATCATTACCGACGGATTTTTCCATTGTTAACTAATTTTTCTTCGGTAAACTTTGCGCCTAATAGCACTGAATATGGCGCACGCATTGACGGATTTTTCCATCAATAACTAATTGGAATTATTTTTTAAAAAAATTTAATATTATCGACAAAAAAATTGTTAACAAAAATTCTGAAATAGCTTCTTAGTTATCGACGGAAATTTCCGTCGATAATTCAAATTTCCGTCGATAACACAAAATGATAAGGTTGTTTCAGCTTTTCATTTATTCATTATTTCTCTCCCCTTCTCAACACATATACACATACACACACTCTCTTTCTCTTAAAAGGAAGCATTGCCCCTTCCTCCCAGAACGCCGCCGGCCGCCCCTCCCTCTCCGACCACTACCGACAGCGCCTCCCCCTACCTCGCCGCACCATCCCCTCCCTCCCTACTCGACACACACACACACTCTCTCTCTCTATGTAGAAGGAGGCCGCGCCACCCCCTCCGCGAAGCAAGCCTCGTGTCGCCACCGCGCCCAGTGGGAGAAGACCTCTGTGCCACAGAACCGGAATAACCTGGATACGAGTAGATCGAGAAGCGAGGACGCGAGATCGAAGAACACCGTGCTACTGCCCGCAGTCGAAGAAGACGCCGCGTCGCGCCGCCTTGCACAGGATGACTGCCTCGCACACGAGATCGACGAGATCCGCCGCGCACAGGAAGCCCGAACCACCACCCCGCTTGCGAACAATGAACAGTGAACCACCACCACCGCGTGCACGAACAGGAAGACCGCCGCGTTAGCGAGCCTATCGTACAACCACATGGAACCTTCTTTCTACTATGGTTTCATTTTCTTTTTCTCTACGCCATGAATGTGATTCATTTTTTTAGGGATTTGTTGTCTAGTGCGTGATGTTGTTATTGTTGATTTGTAGGGTTTTCTTTTGCGGTTTATTTATTTATTGAGATTTGAAATTTGGTTATGAGGTTTGCTTTTTTATTTTGTTGAATTGCCCTGATTTGAAGAAAGAAATTGAGGAATTTAGACATTGAGGTTCGGAATTTTTTTTGATTTGTTGTTAGGTGGGTGATGAATTGTCATGTTGAATTATAGGGTTTTCTGCATTTTGTTTGTGAGTTTTCAGTATTTGGTTTTGAGGTTTGCATTTGGTTTTTCTTTCTTTCTTTCTTAATTTTTTTATGGTTGGGTTTTTTTTTATTTGGTTTAATTTGTTGTCAGGTGGGTAATGTTTATGTTCAGTTCAGAGAGGAAGAACATGCTGCTTATGCGCTCAGGAACCTCACCGAAAGGTTTTATGCTAGTTAGTTATTTCATTTCCTCTGGTTTCTGTTTAGCTCATTATTTTTTTTCCTTTCTCTGCCTCTTATGCAATGTCAGCGGCTAATGTGTTCAAGAAGAGGGCTGTAGGGCCTTGAATCTGGTAGATGTTCGATGACTATCTAATTGTAAATTTAGATGTTGTTTGATTTGTTATTTGTGTTACATTTCATTTGTTATGTTCTTCTCTTTTTTTTTTTGGTTAATGATCATGAAAATGCTACCTTGTTTTCAAGATTTTTTATGTTAAAACATGAAAACATAACTGCCTTTTCTTTGTGAAGACAAATAATGTGAGAAGTGAAATGGAAACCAACCAAACACTCTTAGTTATCCATTCTTCGTTTTTGCTATGGGTATAGGATTGATGGTGTCAAACTATGTGATAGGATCAAGTAACGTAGTCTTACTTAATGCATTGAGTTTTCTTTATCATTAGTCCTTGATGGAGGAAATTGCTCCTACATGGGTGAATATTTCACTAAGAATGAAAGATGATCCAGAGATTGATAAAGCTTTTGGATGGGTGCTTGAAATGTGAGTATTACAATTGGATTCGTCATTTGAAATATTTATTTTTCATTGCTTATTGTTGACTGATTTTATTTCCATTTTATAACTTTTTCCTAGACACTGGTCAGGACTGATGGTTCTTAACTTCCACTGCTTTAATTATCTGTTGAGTAAAGGTATGCTTATGCTGTGGCATCTGCATTGCATGGTGTAAAGCATATTCTTCAAAATGACTTTATGCTGCAGGTTTGAATTGCTCATATCATTTTGTATTTTTATTTATTCCTTTTTTCCGTTTCTTTTTTTTGCGAAAGGGTGATTGTATCCATTTATGGCACAAATTCAATTTATGCTTGTTGATTTCTTGTCAAATTTTCAGGCTTGGATCTTTTGATGATGAAGTGAAAGATATTGTGGAGCTCCCAACAGAGGATGCTTATCGTATGGCTATGAAAAGTATGCTTATATGGGTGAGGCTGAACATGGACCCAAAGAAAACTAGAGTCTTCTTCACCAGCATGTCTCCTTCTCATGGAAAGTGAGTATAGCTTACATATAACTAAGCCTCCATCTTAAGTTTGTGTGTAGATTAATTTTAGAGAAATATTATTTTTAGTACCAAAAAGTTACGTTGAAGAAAAGCAAATTCATTCTCTTTTTTGGGTGAACAAAGTAAAGTAAATTCATCCATGCAGCACAAAAATTGGATGTGGTGAATTACATGTCACTTTCATTTAATTTTGTTTTTCTCTTATCATCTTACTCTAATCTTGTTATAAAATGACAACCCTAAAGATAAAAATAAAGTTGCACAAAAATAAATATGTAAAAGCATAAAAATAAATGATATAATTAGTAATTAACGTGATTCAACTTAATTAAAGCCTACGAAGTAGTTGAGAACCACTACTCCTTTTGCATGTTTGATGAAACGAAAAGTCATTTCAACGAATCTCCTTTTTATTGGTTAAAAAGATTAAGCTTTTTATGAATTCTCATTTTTTAAAAATAATCATTGTAAGGGTAGCTTGTTAACAGTACAATTTATGAATGAACAAACAGTTGTAAGGGTATATATGTTCTGAGCACTTTTTATTTTTATATATATTTAATTTATTATTTCATATATTTGATGGAGGTTTAATTAATTTTATTTTGTTATAGGATACTTATGAGCACTATCAGGAGGCTACGACCCGAGAGAGGATCAGCTGGGAGTGCCCACGATTGATGAGGACCAGTTGCGGCAAGAGTAGTTGGTGGTCCTTATAAGAATCACATCTATGGCATGTGATCATTTTACACGAGTAGTTTGTCCTCTGCCACTTGGGCATTTACAGCGCTGGGTCCACTGTTGAAGATGATGAAGTCCGCGAGCAGTTCACCTACTCAACGCATAACTTCATCGTATGCAAGAGAGGCTGCGAGACAGTGCCAGTTGCGAAGATAATTTGAGTTATTGTTTATTCTTTCTTTGTTATATGTTGAATTTTTATATTTGTGTACACTTTCTGTCACTTTTATCTATTTTATATTAGGAAGTAAAATTTGTTGTGTTTATTATTTATTTTTAAATTTTTTTATAATTTTTCATTATTACACATTTATATATTTATAATTAGATTTAAGTAAAAAATAAACTCTTAAATGATCAGGAAATAGACAAATTACAGAATATTTATTAAAAAGAATTAATTACCAACAGATTTTCCGTTGGACAAGTAAGGAAAAATTTAGGATTTTCCAATAATCACTAACGATTTTCCGTCAAAATAAATAATTTAAAAAATAAAAAAATTCAATACTTACTGACGGATTTTTTCGTCGGAAATAACATTTAAAAATTACATAATCCAATACTTATCGACGGATTTTTCCTGTCGGTAAATTTTAAATTACTAAATTACCAAATGGAAAAATCCCTTATTAATTAAATAAAATCTGAGTAATGCCTAAACCTTGACGAATTTGTTGCGAATTTGTCTAGCTCATTATCAACGAATTTTTGTTATAAAAATCTTCTTAAATTGTCATAATGATTTAACTACGTTATTTTTTTACAAAATCCATCGAAAATGATATTTTTCGTTGGTAACATCTCAAAATCTCGGTAACAATATTTTTTAGTGATAGCACAACACCATCCTCCCCCAATTCTGTCCTCCGGTGGCTGCCAAGCCTTTTGCCACATAACCACAATGCTCTGCAAAGCCATCCAGGACCTCTAGCATCGGCAGTGCTGCACTGTCACCCTTCACGACCACCACTCATCAGAATGCCCTCCGTGCAATCACGACCCCAACTAGCAACCAACGGCAATCATCCTTTCATCATCATCACACAACCTCCCTCACCATCATCCAACCTCCCTCACCATCACCATCACCATCACCGCACAGCCTCACCATCACCACATAGCCTCATTCACAAACCATCTCAAAACAGCACAAAAATCACAGCAAATAACCCAATCTTTCATCCAACCAAAACCATAGTCACAATCACCATCAAAAAAGAGAAAAAGAAAAGGGAAGGAAATCCATTTCCCTTGTTCAAGCTTGGTGTCGCTATTGTTGCAGTTGTTGCCAGTGTTCCTCCTTGAGCTGCCCGCCGAACTGCGTGCACAGCCATGCAGCTGTGAAGTCCTCCACCATGAAGCCAGCCACAACCTTGCGACTTCGCATCATCGCACTTGCGCGAATCCCAAACCCAGCACTGCTACGAAGCCCGACGTGAGAACCTCAGGCTTGGTTGTCATCTGTCGTTGGTGAGCCACCCTCAGCTGCCGTCACACAATAGGTCACGCATAGCACTACCGGGAAGGTCAACCACACAGCCCGCTCACACCTCCACCCTGACGCCATCACGCCCGCTTCCAAGCCTACCGTTGCCGCTACCTCTTCCTCAATTGAGTCACCACCGTTGCTGCATCCTAGCCCCTGCTCTGTTTCCATCCTGTGTACAACATAATCTAGGTTTACAAATTAGGGATTAGGTAGCTTTGTTTTTTAATTTTCTAAATTTGCTCTGTTTGTTTCCTAGGAAAATGAATATTTTCTTTCTTATACGATAATTGTTGTTGTTATATGCATAAAAAATTTACAATTTATGTATAAAAAATTTCTTAATATTGAGATTATAATATGTTTATGTATTAAATTATGTTTAATTATGAGTTTAATGTGATTAAAAACTAATTTTAGTTCAAATTATTAGGGTAATTTTGAAAATGAACACAATATTCTTAGGAATATTTGTGTCAAACAACGCATGAATAGTTCATTCTTGAGCATATTATCAAGATTCCTGGAATTTAGTTTGTGAACCAAATATGAGAATAATTCATTCCTGAAAAATGTAAAAATATTCCATGAACCACACACCCGTCAGTTATTATATCTATCAATCTATATATCCATGTATGGGATGAGAATTTATAAAAATATTTTTATACTTATTTATTAAAATCTCATTTAAAATAATATCAAACCACACATGAAGATTTTACTTTTACTGTTTAACGTAACCGACAATAAATTTTAAAATGTTGGTAGTGTTGGTAGTTATGAATGGAAATATCAAGGCATTTAAATTTTAATATTATTTTTTATTCCTTTTTATGATATATATATATATATATATATATTTATTGAATATTATTATAAATTTGTTAGTGATTCATGTATAATTTATGAATAATTTATTGTACTATCTAAACTATTTTTTTTATCACACATATATAATTTCAAATTGCATATTCATTTAATTCAATTGTCCACACAATTGCACAGGTCAAATTCTAGTTATGATAAATGATTGTGAAAGTTTATAGTTACTTTCTATGATTTATCATTTTGCTAAAATACTATTGATTTATGCACAAAATTATTTTACACTGTGAATGTATATAAATTAGTGTCCAAGTCTTTTGTCGAATCCTAATGCCTAGAAGAATCATATCCCTTCACAAAAGTTAAGCATTAAGCTCAGACAGGTATTTCCAGCTTGAAAATGATTTTCGGTTCTGGCAAATAAATTTCCTTGCAAGGAATAGAAGTAGTTGGGCCCAATGGGCTTGGAGGCTTGGGCTGGGCCACCCACCCCAACTACATGGGCACCGGTCGCGGAGAGAGAAGCGTCGGAGAAAAGATGGAGTGCGCGGCCAAGGGGAGCGGAACACGGTGCACCGGCGGCGCCACGAGACGCTGCGCACGCTGCGAAGCCGTTGCTTATTGCTCTCTCTCACCAGGTCCCTCTCTTTCTCTCCAATTTCTGATTCCCTCGTTTTCAACTCCTCTCACTCCTCAATCTTCAATTCCACGCTCTTGTTTTGGGTGATTATTACGTTAATTAAATTTGAACAATTTTGCGTTACATATCCAAATAGCTTCATCGCTTCGCCCCTTTTTTTTTTTGTTTTGGTTTTCCTAATTTTATTAATTTAACCTCTAGATTGCACACTGGAGTCTCCACAAACACGAGTGTGATAGGTTAGAGCAACAGATGAAGAGCGTTCGTGTTCTCAATGATTTCCCTTTCACTTTCTCACGCGAAGCTACATTTCAGGTGATTACTAAGCCTCAGGAGAAGTTACGGTGAAGTGTTTTCTGTTTAAAATTGATTTTTCATGTGATTGATTCCAGCAGGTTTGTGCGAGGCAGGAAACTAGGTGCTCATTCTTGAGCAAAAGGGGCCTCCATCAAATGGGGATGTGGATGCATGAATGCCGTTGTGGAGCATCATCTGCTTCATTTGATTGTTTAAGGTTTCATACTTTTTCCTTCATATTCTGAAACTTTTTACTAATAAAACTTTTGTTTACATGAGTAGTTATTATAGTTATTACATAAGCTATGCAGCAAATGATTATTAAAAAAGGCAGCCTAGTGCACAAGACTACCACTAATGGGTCTGGGGAGGATGGAAGCAGAGAGGCTGCTTCCAAAACCTCCAGATCACAAGGCAGCAACTCTACTGCTGAGCTGAGATTCACCCTCCGATTATATTATGAAGTTTAAAACATTTAATGTTATTTAGTTAGTTTAGAACAAGCTTCAGCTTTAGAAATTTAATCTT
The DNA here is from genome assembly GCA_030441495.1 of Dalbergia oliveri. Taxonomy (NCBI): domain Eukaryota; kingdom Viridiplantae; phylum Streptophyta; class Magnoliopsida; order Fabales; family Fabaceae; genus Dalbergia; species Dalbergia oliveri. The sequence continues at coordinate 21,187,933 of JAMLFY010000004.1, forward strand.
TGGCAGGTTGAACGAAGGCTGGGATCTCCCAAGTAATTTGTGTCCATGTTATGGTAATATGCTTCAAGCTTCTTTTTCAACTCCTAGTTACTCTTCTTTGTTAGATTTATTGCAGTAAAATTCAACAATCAACTTATAAATGACCAGGACCTGAATCTGCAATATCGGAGCGGTTATGTAGTTGGAGGGACTACTATAAGTGGAGGAGCATCCCGTTAGACTCACCTGTTGCTTTGCTTCTTCACTGGGTACTTAGTTCCCCTTTTTTTATTCTCATTTCAACTGTGATTATGAACATTTTTGCCCGTATCCAATGGTGATGAACTGATGATGTGAACAGTGGACTCTTTTAATTTGTGGGCAATTAAAGTACAGGGAGGGGGGGGGGGGCCTTAAGTTTTTGGCCTTGTTAAAGTACATGGAACATGCAGAGCCTTAAAACTTTTCCCCTTAGACTTTGCCAGAATAGTAAAATCTACTTTCAAGTTTCACCTTGCAAATTATAAATTGGAGCTAGGGGAATAAATTTGTTTTCTCCTTAATTACTTCGATACAAATTACGAGCACACATAACTGATATTTTTCTGATCACTATTTTTTAATTATATGGTCTTCTCCATTTCAGCCACTTACGATATATCATGCTGCTCAATTAGTTGGAATCAGTACCTTGAATTCTGAAGTCAGTGATAAATTGTGCATACATTGCCTTGGTAAATCATCTCTTACAACTATCAGATTCTCTCAAAGCATTATAATTTTAAATATGACCTCTTTCTTCTTTTTTTTTGTTCCATTATATGTCAGGATTGCATGTTTAAAGAATTTAAGTCGTTGTATTACATGCTTGCTCTAGTTAGTTTATTCTGTTGCCATAAAAAAAAAGGAAGAAAAGTTGCTGCTTTCCTTATAGAAGGCTGCTTAAATCAGAAAGAGTTAAGAGTTGACTGAGGGCCTTGCCTTGAAATTTACATTTGCTTTAAGTTGAGTTGATTGTACTTTTCTACTGGATAAAGACCCATTTTTAATTTTCTATGATATTTACTTCCTATATTCATTACATAGAAATTATGCATGCATGATTTATTTCTTATCTAACAATGAAAAAGTAGAAATAATGGATTCCTTTTGGGCCTGAAAAATTGAAACGAAGATTGACCAACTGACCTGAGAATCCTGGCTGCGATAGCCCTTCTCTCTTACATTTTTTGTCCTGTTTAAGCATTTAAGGTTTATGCTTTGATAAGCTGTTGACCTTGTCTTTTTTAATGATCGTAAATAAAGTGTTTACTTTGATAAATGCTTTGTTTAATGTGTATTTTCATAATAAATAAATCTGTAACAATCTCTTGGCATCTAACTTTAGCTTCATCAAATTCTATATTGAAGGACCTGAGAAAGAGCTGCTACAACTTGCTGCATTTGGAGAACTACAGGCGCTCTTCCCTGGTGTACATATTCATATAGAATTTGTTGGACCTGCAATTCCTCCCCAAAGGTCTAATGCATTGCTTATAAGTAACCGAGTGTTCTACCAGCTGATACTGGACACTGCTTGGTCTAAATACAGTTCCTTCATTCCTTTCAGTAAACAGGGATGGTGAGAAGATCAGCATTTCTAAGTATGCTTGTTGCAATGAAGATCAGTGCACATGCAAATTAGCGAGTGAAAGTGACAATTTAGGAACCGAATCTGGAATTACTTCTGCTGTGATGTTGCAGCTATGGCGAGGATTCTATCATGACCGATATAAAGATATAGTTAAGGTATCCCATTCCAATATTAGGAAAGAATCAATATGCAGAAAATGTTGAAAAGTACTCTGTTCTTAATATGTTGCTGTCATTGAACATAATCTGCATTGAATTAATTTTGTTTGTCAAATTCTCCTGAATAAACAATTTCTCTTAAACAATGTTACACACACAGGGTTCCTTCCCTCATCTAGTGATTGCTCCAAATGGTGGCATTGCTGCATATCCCAGCTGGTTACCTAGTATTGTATGTCTTCCACCTTGTGCTTAATCCGTTATTTAGGTGTTAGTTTTAGGTTTTATCTGCCCTTTTATTTTTTTTAGGAAAAATTCAAACAATAAGGAGAGTACATTCCAAGCGAGTTTTCTTCATTTTGTTTGTTTTGCTTTATCAAAATTACAGGAATTAATAAAAGAGATTGATGTCCCTGCTGTATTTACTGATTATTGTGAGGAAGCTTGTCATCTTGCAGCAAATTGCATCAAGACTGTAATTGGACGCTCTCTTAGACACCCTGTAAGCTTCTAATCTGTTATTTACAGTCTCTTTTCTTTTACTTCTTATATCATTTACCCTGTCTTTTAATATTTTGTTTGTGCTTCTTTGTAGGTTCAATTAAATCCTTTCAGGCAGCCTATTGCTGTTGAAGATAGCGTGCTGTTGCTTCCCTGCTACTCAAATTGCTTTCTTGTTGGAATTCAGTGTTTATTATAGTGTTTGTTATATGTACAACTCTTTTCAGACAACTTGTTGATAACACATCATCTTATCCATGAATAGTTCTTAATTATATTTGATTATATAATTATATAATCACATTTCACTGCACAATAGCTCATCTGCATTATCCAAGGCTCTTTTCCCATTGATTGAGACCAACAGGAAGGTTACTCAATGGTTGGATTTCTTAAAAGAGCTAAGTACGGCGTCAGAAACGAATCATTTGTGTCACAAACAAGCAATTGCTTGTACCAAAATCTTATTGTTTGAGTGCTATTTGTTTCATGATCAGTTCGATAAACAAGTCTTGGTTAATAGCACTTTTGATTTCAAATCTCAAGTTTTGCGAAAGGAATCGCTTCCTCTTAAAGAGGATTCAAGGTTTAAAGTGAAGTGTACAAAGACACAATTGTCAAAGAGCTTTGTTAACAAGGAATTGTATTAAAGTAAATAATGTACAGATAAGAATGTAAATAAATTAATAAATACAATGAAATGCAAATAGCCAAATAGAATTGAAATGAACAAAAAGAAATTAAAGAAAGCAAACTCTTCTATTAATAAAGGTAGATTATCTCACTCTTGATACATTGTTTGTTGCTTTTTATGTGCTCAAACTTTAGAAGAATAAAGAGAGTATGTGAGTAAGAATTATCACAATCTAAGGTACTGAGCCAAGGCTTTGATTTATATACAAATCCTAAAACTAACTCAATAATTGCTCCTGCCAAGTGCCACCTTGTCATTGGTTCGACGTCGTTCTCTTTACTTCCTCTACACGTACCCATCTTCTCTCTTCATAGACGTGCATGACAATTGCTTCTACATTTTTGGAGACATGCATCGTGGGTTGGCGTTTTACACTTCTTTCGACACTTCACATTGCTATTATGTCTTTTATAGAATAAATCCACTTCTATATTGCTATTATGTCTTTGTTAGAATGAATCCATTTCTATGTTGAAATCATGTAAGTCCACGAGTTTCTTCAATTCGACGAACACATGAGAACCACGTTTAATAACCTTTTTGACACACATGATCAAACTCAAATTCTAAGATTTATTCATTATATTACAAATCCTCATTTGACGAGCACCAAGTCTCAGACTTCTATCACAAATATTAACCACTTCGATTAGCCCATCGAACTAATTAACCAATTCATGTGTTGTCAAAACATACATTTACACTCATTTCTAGAGGACACTAACTTCTCAGTTTTCACTAATCCGAAAAGAACCTTTTGACAACAACTTTAAAACCTCTTTCAACAGGTATGTAAAATGTTGTGACAGTGGAAGCAAAAATAAAGGAACTACACAAAATATTTAACGTGGTTCAGCCTTACCTTATAGCCGTGACTTCACAAACAATTCACTAATTTTCTGAAAAAAATAATTACTCCATATCTAACAATCTCTCACAAACCCAAAATCCTAGTACACCCAATCTAACAAAATAATATTTTTCACTCACAAAAAATACTCACAAATATTCTCAACCTAACAAAATCTCACTCAAACAAATCAATCTTTCTCCCAAAAATGGTGCTCACACATTCTAATTTCTTTTTCACCACTGTTGTGCGGCCCACATACCAAGAGAAGAAACAGTCTTTTCCTTTTTAAAGGTGAGACATGAGTCACATGCATATTATACCAAAGGGGCTTTACTATTTTTTTTTTTTTTTTTTCAAATGGGCTTAAAACCAATTCAAGGCAATAAACCCAACAAATCTCCACATTGCCTTGCGATTGAGACAAATTGTATATGTAACTAACAAGAGCTAGAAGGCCTTGTCAAAGGACTGCAAATGTTACCTTTTTCTTTGGCACATGCACAAGTTTTGCCTTCTTCACATTCCGATATACTTGGTCATTATCTTTATTCACAATCTCTCCCATCAACTTATACAAGTTACCAAGAGTCTTCTTACTCTTCATTATCTTCAAAGAACCTATGGTAACTTGCATTATTCCATCTCTTAAGAATGTCCATAGCCCAATTCATCAAATCTACCAAAGAAATCAAATTTCTTCTAAGTGCAAGTACATACCTTATATCACCAAGTGTTCACACACAACCATTATGCATTTTAATTTTCACAGTACCCTTTCCAACAATATCAAAGCAATCCTCATTAGCCAATCTCACAACCTCATCATCACAAGCATCATAAGTATCAAACCATTCCTTCTTGTGACAAACATGATTAGAACATGTAGAATCTAAAAGCCAGCAATCACTATAAACACCTTTCTCCTCTTCAACCATCATCACATCGGTTTTATAATTGGAATAATCTTCCACAACTGGGTAGCATCTTCATACTTCTCTTTTCCTTTTCCTTTACGCCTTTCAAATTCTCTCATATCCGCTTTCAATTTCCTACAATAAAATTTAGTATGACCCATCTCATGACAATAATAACATTGTTTATCTTTATAGCCCGGTCTTACAGGAACCTGATGTTGAATTATCTCTCAAAATTACCGCCATGAGACATGCTTCTACCACGACTAATTCTAGCAACAAAGACACTTTCTTGGGGTTGATCATTCAATCTTTTCAATTTTTCATTCTCTAATAACACAACAATCACATCATCAACTTTCAAAGTATCTTTTCCAACCAACAATGTGGTTATTACACTGTCATAATTATTTGGAGGAGATGATAATAACAACAATGTTTTATCTTCATCATCAATTTTCACACCAATACTAGCTAACGTGTAACCAATCTTGTAAAATAATTCAAATGATCTCTAATGTTAGCACCAACATCCATCTTCAACTGATATAATTCTTTCTTTAAAATAGACGGTTGGTAAGGGATTTTGACATATACATGTTCTCTAATTTTTTCCATAAGTCAACAGAGAAGTTTTATTTAGGACATTAAATTTTACCTCAAGAGCTAGGGATAGACGAATCGTTCTGACAACTTTCATCTCTATCTCTTCCCATTCTTCACCTTCATCTTGTTAGACTTTTTATCCTTCTTATTCAAAGCTTTAAACAATCTCTTTTGCACTAGAATATCTTTAACATTACTCTACCATAGACTAAAATTATTTTTTCCATCAAAGAGCTCCATCTTAAATTTGGCCATTGAACCTTGCATCCTTGCCATAAAAAAAATACCAAAGCAGGATCAAAACCCTCTGATACCACTGTTGACAGTGGAAGCAAAAATAAACGAACTACACAAAATATTTAACGTGGTTCGCTCAATGCCTATAGCCATGACTTCACAAATAATTCATTAATTTTCTAAAAAAAATTACTCCAGATCTAACAATCCTTCACAAACCCAAAATCCAGGACACCCAATCTGACAAAATAATATTTTTTACTCATAGAAAACACTCACAAATATTCTCCACCTAACAAAATCTCACTCAAACAAATCAATCTTTCTCCCAAAAATGGTGCTCACACACTCTAATTTCTTTTTCACCACTGTTGTGCGGCGCTACACATACCAAGAGAAGAAACAACCTTTTCCTTTTTAAAGGTGAGACATGAGTCACGTGCATATTATACCAAAGGGCTTTATTTTTTTTTTCTTTTTTTTTCAAATGGGTTAAAACCAATCAAGGCAATAAACCTAACATAAAATAACATCACAAAGTCATATTTAAGAAAGGTTTGAAGTGAAATAGCATCACAAAGAACCTTTTACATGTTTGAAGTTGACTTCATCTTCTTAATGAATGGTAAATATTTTACAGGATAAAGTCAAGTGAAATTTTCATATGAAAATGTTACAATGGCTCACTTTCCCTTGCTTTTAGGTGGCACTATAACTAAGTATTCTAAAAATTGAGCTAGTCATCAAACAGACATAACACTGATTTAAAATTTTTTTGGTTCATTTGGTTTAATTGGAGATTCAACATGAGTGTAATATGATTTATTATAACTTAAAGATGAGGTTTAAATTATTCTATATTATATTTAGGCTAAAAATATCCATGAGTTTCTTGAGGAGACATGTTACATATTACAGTATGTATCTTGCATTGATTTTTGATAAAGTTTATATAAGATTTAAGAAATTACACGAAAATGTTTCACATGAATGTCTCCGCAAATGTGTCATGCTATCCTTGAAATTTGGTTCTAAAACCAACTTTTCTTATTTATCGCGTTTACTTTTTTATTCAACATAGCTAGTTGGTTCACATTATTATTTACTTTTGCCACAAAGACTTAATCAAAGCTGAATTTCATTCACAATTTGCGGATCCCCTCATATTAGATAGATAACACCCATTATATATAGAACACCTATTGTATTTGATTTCCTATTCATTTATATTCCATTCAAAGTTAATTATAAATACTCTTTCTCTAGTCATTACTCATTGCTCCTTGTCACTCAGTTGTTGCAGATTGTTTAGCTGTTGTGACCTAGGGAGACATGTTCTTGCTATTGGCTTTTTATCCCACTTTCTTTATCAATGTTGTCATATGAATGCCTCTTTTCTTTGTTCATTATAGGTAACATGCTTTCTCTCTCTCTCTCTCTCTCTCTCTATCTCTTGTTTGTGTTTTGATTCATCTTCTTCTTGACCTATCCCAATTTTTTTTTTATTATTATTATCATCATCTTTGTGGGGTGGGATTATTTTTGTTATTGTGTGATTTTCTTTTTTATTCCAATTTTTCCATGAGTTGTTAGTTTCTCCTTTGGTGGGTACTTATAGATACGATGTATTGCAAGTGGATTTTCATTGTCAAGTTATTTGCCATTATTATAATTATTATTATTATTATTATCATGTGAAATTAAGTTCCACATATACACTATTTAGTGGATTAATGTTCTATACATAATTATTAGATAATTGTGGATGATGACTAGAAGTCCTCGAGGCATCTTGATATATTATATAAAAGCATTATTTGCATTGTTTTTAGTTGTTTAAGAGTGAAAAATATGACAATATAATAATGATCAAGGTAGAAAAATCATCAATCACTTGGCATCTCTTCATGGTTTGAAATCTTTTCATGCTTTTGTAAGGCTATTATAAAATTGGGATATCCATCTTTATTAGCATCATTAGATATGTTATTTGAACATTTAATTGAATATCCACTTTATTACTCTTAGATAAGTAAGACCACCACCACATACAAAAGAGATAAAATGGATATTCCACTTTTAAATATTTAAATAGCATTTTTAATTTTTGAATCAACCCTTTATATCTTGCGTTGCTCTTAGCTTTTACGTTTTCATCACATCATTATTATTCTTCATAACATTTTATATATATATATATATATATATATATATGTTGCAAGAAAATTTTAACAAGATAGAGTTACAGCAACAAAATAGTAGATACATTTGGTAACACTTGCTAAAGTTAGTCTAGACTAAGTGGATGATTCAGAACAATATCTAGATTAAAAGTTCACTATATTTATAGAGTACAACTTCGAAGGAATGTAGCCTAGTGGTGTCACCTTGATATCATTTCACTGATTTGGCTGAGGTATTTTCAGTCAATTTGTTGTGGCTAGAAGAAAGAGCAAATTAAAATAAGCTAGGTTTACCAAAGCTAGCTTGTGTTGGACAAATATTTCATTATATTTTCTATTCATTCTTCAAAGCCGCAATGATGTGATGGTGATAGTAGAAAATATCTCAGAAGCTCAGTGAAATGATGTTGACGCACATCTCTAAGCTCCATTCCATAGGGTATGTATGCTATAAATACATTGAAATTTTTATCTAGGTTGTTACGTAGTTTATTCTCCATTGGTCAAGTCTCACTTGGAAGTGTTTTAGCAAATGTTTAGGCATGTTTGATTTCGATTTTCAGTTTTTAATTTTAATTTTTAATTTTTTAAATTTTATAAAAAAATATTAAAAATTAAAAATTTTAATTTTTAATATTTTTTTTTTATATATTTCTGAAAATTGAAATTGAAACCAACCAACCCCGTAGATTCACTCTCATGTTGTTGGCGTAAACCCATCTTGTCGAAATTTTCTTCCAACAAGCAACCTCAAGTATGGACAAAATATAAAGGTTTTCTTTTGAAATAAAAAAATGATAGTGGGATATAAAGCAAATTAAAAAAAATTATGGATTTGGCTGTAATAGAAAAGAATGAGAAATTAAGTACAACGAACATATATAAGGCAACATGTTAAACTAAAATTTTACACTTAATGAATTTAAAGAAAAATATAATTATCAAAATATGATTATATTATATTGAGTTAAATATTATTTTATAAAAAAAATACAATTATAATTATATGTGATGATTTTCATGGAAATCCTGGTAATAAAAAAAAAGCAATGCTTAAGCAGGAGTATTGTTGTACTCTTTGTAAAAAGGAAAAAATAGCAACCAATATAGGGGTTATGAGGCTTTTCTGTATGTGAGTCGCATGTGGAAAACACTCACAAGACTTATAATGGTCATTACATTTTACAAGGAGTTCTGCAATACTTCCGTTCAATCATTGCTTTGTTTTTGTTGTCGGGGTTTACATAGAAAGTGTTCAGTTCATTACATAAACAAAGAGGTGCTTCTAGAAGTTGCTAATTACGATACTTTAACCAGGTCTTTTAACCCTTTTTGTTACTTCATTAGCACCACTGACTAAACACACAATAGTGCTCTCATTGTTGAGGATATTTGCATCGTTGTCTATCTGGACCAGTAGTAATGAGGAATATCCCATGACACTTGTTGAATTGTGGTAACAACACTGGTCATATGCTAACACAATTTTTTATATATGCCTCTGTCAGGTCATCTATAGAAAATTTTTGCATGGTTGAAACCCCATCATGAAAATTTATTTCAAGTGGACATTTACTTTTGCTGACCTAAATCAAACAAGTTTCTCAAATATCAAATTAATCTTCCAATATTGGCTTACACTGTATAGAAGTTGCATTAAGTATTATATTCTTTCTTATGAGCCACAATGAACTGCCAACGATAGTGGGAGAAATATCTCAAAAGGTCTGTGAAATGATGCACATGTACATCTCTATGCTTTTTTTAATTTCTTGGAAGTTGTATTCTATAAATATGTGAAGTTTTTAAACTAGATTATTTTAAAATTTATCCTTGGTGCAAGACTCACTGCAACAAGTGTTATTAAGTTCTGGGATGTAGTTTCATTTTATTGTTGTAATTATGTCTCATTAAATTTTTGTTGCAACAAGATACCTGGATAATGGACAAAAAGGACCAAACTCTTTAAGGTTTTTAAGGATTAATAAAGTTGTTTACATCAAGAATAGTTTTAAGAAAAGTTAAATATTTCTTTCCCATTTTGGCATCATATAAAAGAACCTCATATATTGTGCCGTGCATAACGCCAAGGAACCTTGGCATCATAGAAAAAAGAACCTTTTGTTTTCCCATTTTGGCATGCTAATTTAATGAACCAGAAATATCTAAATTATGCTACAAAAAAATTTCTCAAGTCTCCTCTGCATTTTTCCAGTTTAAGGCTTTAGTTGAAAACCAACTAGGTACGAAGATCAAAGCTGTTCAGATTGATAATGCCAAAGAATTTCTCACCCTAAGCAAATTCTTTAAGGACCATGGAATACTCCACAGACTCACATGTCCACACACACATGAGCAAAATGGTAGCATAGAAAGAAAACATAGGCACATAACCTTTATAGGCTTCACTCTATTAGCTCATGCCAGGATGCCTTTATCCTTTTGGCGAGAAGCATTCCATACTATCCTATCTCATAAATCTCCTACCAACACCTGTTATTCAAAACATTTCCCTATTCCTAAAACTATACAACAAACCACCTGACTACACCTCTCTAAGAACAATACCTGGTCCTTAGTCTTTCTTCCAGCTGATAAGGAACCCCTAGGATGCAAATGGGTGTTCCGTGTCAAGTACAACCCTGATGGATCTATCAACAAATACAAAGCAAGACTCATTGCAAAGGATTCCATCAACAAGAAGGATTTGATTTCCATGAAACTTTCAGCCCTATTGTCAAGCCAACAATAGTGAGAATTGTACTCACTATTGCTATCTAAAAAAGGTGGACTATATGACAAGTTGATTTCAACAATGCCTTTCTAAATGGTGATCTCCAAGAAATTGTCTATATGACCCAGCCTGAAAGCTTCAGTGATGGAAACAACCACCTCGTGTGCAAACTCAACAAAGCTCTCTATGGCCTCAAGCAAGCCCCCGTGCTTGGTTTGAAAAACTTCAAATGACCCTCATTTCTCTTGGCTTTATCTCTGCAACTAAACATCGCTCATTATCATTCCAAGCAATACTTCCTTTTCTCTCAAAGACTTGGGCAAACTCCATTACTTTTTGGGCATTGAAGTTGTGTTAACCCCATTTGGTGGTCTTCACTTGTCTCAAACCAAGTACATTTTAGACTTGCTACAAAAAGCTAAACTTGCTGACTGCAATCCATCTCCCACACCCATGACCTCTGGCCTTAAACTCTCAAAAGTTGGTGATGATGAGTTCCCTGATCCATCCTTCTATCGATCCATTGTAGGTGCCCTACAATATGCAATAATTACAAGACTTGAAATCTCCTTTTGTGTAAATAAAGCGTGCCAATTTATGCACTGTCTTCTAGTTACTCATTGGTCTGCTGTAAAACGTGTCCTGCGCTACTTAAAAAGTACTCTTTCCTTTGGCATTCAGCTCCAACCCTCCTCTATTCTCAATTTCTTTGCATTTTGTGATGCCGATTGGGGATCGGATCTTAATGATCGACCCTCCACCATTGGGTTTTGTGTGTATTTTGGAGGCAACTTAGTGTCATGGGTGTCCAAAAAGCAAGCCTCAGTTTCTCGTTCCAGCACCGAAGCCGAATACCGCAGTCTTGCCTCTGCTATCTCTGAAATTATCTAGATAAAATCACTGCTGCATGAACTTCAGCTGCCCTCTATCCTGCTCCCACCATCTACTGTGACAACCTTAGTGCTGTAATGATGACTGTCAACCCAATCTTACACAACCAATCAAAACACTTCGAACTGGACCTCCACTTTGTTAGAGAAAATGTTGCAAAAGGTCTCATTCAAGTCGTATACCATCTCATGAGCAAGCAGCGGATATACTTACTAAGGCAGGAGCAGCATCTCAGTTCCTTATCTTAGGACCAAACTCAGAGTTGGTGCTCTAGCCCCTCTGAGTTTGCGAGGGGTGTAAGGGATAAGAGTTGGTTACTCCATTAAAACTATAGTTAAGAGTTATTTAGACTAGCCCTATTATCCTACACTCACTCATTATCCTGTGCACCCTGCCTTATGTCATATATATACCTGAAACTCAATGTAAAACTCAACTTTACTTTCATAATGCTATTCAGTTACAAATTCAGTTTTCCAAACTCTCTCTACTGTTCTAACAAAGGCTTATATCCTGTTGTCGAATTTACTTTCTAACAAAGGCTTATATCCTGTTGTCGAATTTACATTCGACCCCAACACTAACTCAAAAAAAAAAAAAAAAACTGGTAGATACAAGACAATCGCAAGCTCTACACGAATGTTTCTCTGGTCCAAGAGAGCTTCATCCTCCTGGTCTTGGGCCATTTGGGGAGACGTGCTGCATGCATTCGTTTTAATCGTACAAACGTTTTACTCTCTACATAATGTTTTTTGATCTCACAGTTAATTGATTAGATGGATAATGCTAGGTTGTTGACATTGTCTAAGGTAGATTGTGAGTTCAATTTGAAATTTCAAATGGCCAATTTTACTTGGTCATATATAAAAGTTTATTATTATTTGGGCTTGAATAAATTTTTATTATTATTAATTAGACTTTTTGCATGCTTGAATTCAACTTCATCTTAATGAATGACAAATATTTTCACATGATAAAGTCAAGTGAAAATTTCATATGAAAATGTTACAAGTGGCTCACTTTCCCAGCTTTAGGTGACACTATGACCAAAATTCTGAAAATTGACTGGTGATCAAACAGACATAACACTGATTTAGATAGAGGTTTATTAGTTCAGCTTTGATGAAGATTCAGTCAAAATGTAATAAATATATATATATATATATATATATATATATATATATATTTAACCTTTAATAAATTGATCAAGAGTTAATTGTTAATCCCTTATTTTGATGAGCAATTTATATCTCTATTTTTCATGCAAATTATAATAACTTAAAGATGTGGTTTAAATTATTCTATACACTACCAAAAAATACATTGTTACCGACGGATTTTAATTAGTTACCGGCAAAATTTTTAGTTACCGACAAAATTATCGCGGATTTTATACACCGGTAATAACGTAGACAAAAAGTATTATTGGCGGATTTTGGTCAATTACCGGGATTTTTCCGTCGGTAATTTTAATTGTATTTTATTTATCGACGGAAAAATCCGCAAGAGATATGTTATTTTTTATTTTTTGGTTAAAGTTATTGGCAGATTTTTCCACTAAAAATATATTATTTTTTATTTTTATATTTTTCGTTAAAGTTACCAGTGAATTTTTTTGCCAGAAATTTAAAACAAAAATCATTTGTTAAAAAATCAGATTTTCCTAGATAAAATTTTCGTCGGTAATTATAATTATAATTTTTATTGTTTAATTTTTAATTTTTTTGTTTTATTTTACTGATGGTAATTAAATTTTTTTAAAATTATTTTGCCCTATAATTTCAATGTTCACTGTATTTTACAGCTTATATTTTATTTAAAACTAATTATATATTTGTAAATATATTTAATAATAAAAAATTATTAAAGAATGCTTAATAAATGAAAATGCAATAAATTTAAGTCCAGAATGTAAAATAGATAAAATTGTAGAAAGTACAAACAGAAATATAAATAGTTCAACATATAACAAATAAAGAAAAAAAAACTCAAATTAGGAGAAGTCTCCATCATCATCAGGATCACCGTCACCATCACCATCACCATCACCATCACCATCGTGGGCACTCCTCACCTCCTCAATCCTCCTCCCGCTGGTCGTAGCCTCCTGATAGCGCCTCATAAGCATGCTATAAGAAAATAAAACTAATTAAACATCTATCAAATATATGAAGTAATAAATTAAATATATATACAAACAATAAATGCTCAGAACATATATATCCAAACATTCTTGAGCAAGTATCGACCCATGTCTTGTCTGCCTTGCGCGTGTAGTCTTTCTAAACAACTCACTCTCTCTGGGTGGCCTCTTTAACTCGTTAGCCTGCATTTTGAGTGAACATTGACGATATTAGTAACTGAAAATATAAATTTAACAAGAGGAATAAAAAATGTTTAAAATAATGACTAAACTATTTGACAACTTGTAGACTCAATAGTAGTTAAACCACCACAATGAACAGATCACTGGGGTGCACCCTATCATACATCCATAGTCTTTGTGAAACTCATGGTTCTTGAATGTGTATTTAACCTAACAAATTCATTTAAAGTTTCCCAAATTAAAATTTTATTTAATTATAAATATCTCTCAACAAACCATCTTTTAAAACTAAAACACTTTTATGTAAATAGTCTTGTCTTTAACTTAACAAAATTTTGACAGGCACTTTCCCTTAAATTAACATTTCACTCTCTAAATTAGCAAAAAAAAAATTTAACAAAACCTCCCCTGAAACTAAGACATCCCAAAAAAATTAATTTCAATATATACATATATCAATCCAATCAAATAAACTTCACAATACAATCAAATAAACATTTAAAGACCCTAAAATCGTTCTAGAGCACATCCCCTTATAACATCACAACATGCATATCCTGCAATCTCCACATACATAATCAATCTCCACAGCAAACAAAGCAAATAAGTAGGGGAAGGACCTCTACACCTTTTCCCCAGTCATGCAATCCCAATTTCCTACAACTCTATCTTAGAAATCATAAGTCTCTATCCTAAAAAAATATAATTAAATAAGGAGAATAAATAATTACTTACCTTAAAATAGTCAAAAGAATAATATGCTTCGCAAAGAAATACTCCAACCGATTCACGTTCTGTAACAAAATCAATTACTTAGATTAATAAATTCAAAATAAATACTAATAACTTCAAAACAAATAAAATGTAGTCACTAATTACTCAGCCTATTAACTTCAAAAGAGCATGTGTTTTCTATACAAACAAAAAGTGTTCACTGTTTAATTTTAGAATCCTTTTAAATAGATGAAAGCTATTACATTCAAGAAATAACAATCACAAGCATAAACAACACATGCCACCACCAAAAATCAAAATTTTACTCAACTATCTAACTCAAATTAAATAGACCCTTGTTCATGACTTCACTCTAGGACAGAACATAAGTTACCAGTCAAAAAAGTCACAGACCTATATATTTAGAATCAGAAGTAGGAAAGGGCAACAGAAAAATCAAAGTGAAAGTGAAAGAAAAGTATCTTGTGGGATCTCAGATCAAGCATTCAAAAAGGGGTCTTGTTCCTTTCTTCCATTCTTTTGCTTTGTGCGTGATCCCTAAGTGTACAGAGATTAATTGATTTGATTAACTCAAAGTCTCAAACCCCCACTACTCTCACCTTCAAGATAGTAAACAAAAAGGGAAAATAGTAAAGATCCTTGTGAACCAATCTGAGTCAGACAAGCACCAAGAGAACATGCATATGGGAGCAACATTCTTAAGAAAAAAAAATAGATGAGAGAGATAGAGAAAGAGAAACTAGCGATAGGAGCGGAGGGCTTGGGACCGGGTGGGGCGGCGGCGGTGCTGGGGGCGTCGGGCTGGGGCTCGACGACTGGAGGGATGTGCTGGGGAAGGGCGGTGTGCGGGCGGGGCGCGGGACGACGCGAGTGGCTTGCAAGGGTGAGAGCTCTGGGATGGCAAGGATGTGTGTGAGGCGAAGAGGGCCTTGAGGACGGGTGTGAGGCGGCGGTGTTGCGAGGGAGGAGCTGGCGAGGGACAGGACGTGAGGCGGCGGAGATCGCGACTTGCGAGGGAGGGCCTTCAGGGTTGGGTAGGCCATGTCAAGGGACGGAGAGCGATGTGCGGTGGTGGGTGGTGGTTTTTTCAGAGAAAGAGTTTATGAGACGGGAGAGGGAGAGAGGGAGTGAATGAGATGGAGAGAAATAGTGCGTAGGACATTGGTCTTTAAGTTACCAATATTATCGGCAGATTTTTAAAATTTTGACGGAATTAATCCGCGGTAATCATCAAAACGTGGCACTTTTTTGTTTCCAAAAATGTTTTTCAATCTTTTACGATGGATTCTTTTTCTCCGGTAATTATTTCCTGTGGAAAAAAATAATTTCTAAATTAATTTTACCGAAAAATTCATCGGTAAAATTAATTGCTATATTAAAATTAATTCAAAATATTTACCAACGGAATAATCCGTCCGTAATTTGCACGTTACATTCATTTCAAGTTGGTGCCAAAAATACCGACGGATTACTGACGGAAAAATCCGCAGGAACGTTGAAACCCAAAAAAAAAATTTCATATGCAATTCTCTTTTCCGTCGATGAATCCGTCGAAAATACCAACAGAAAAAATCCATCGATAAAATCCGTCAGAAACTCGTGTTTTCTTGTAGTGCTATTTTCATGAAAAATATGGTTTACTGCTTGATTTTAGAGATTCTACAAAGAAGTTTGAAGTCTACTGGATTATATGTTTTAACTGCATTTTAGAGCATGAAATATATTTTTGACAAAACTCATGGGATCATGGTTGTTATACCTGATTTTATAGAACTGATGATGTATGTAACTGTTAGAGATTTTTATGATTACTTCAATGGATTCTGAACTAGTTTATGCATATGATATAGTTTTATAATCAAGTTTAGAGAAAAGGATTGGAAATATGGTTTTAGACTTTGTAATTCTAGAATATGATATTAAGTTTCTAGTTATGAAAAGTTCGACATTGAAAGATGACTTAGATAATCAATCAAAATGTTTTAGAGCATGAATCTTCATAAGATTTAGAACGGTTACGACTACATATTCTGTGGGCTTTATAAATCACAAATGCCTAAAAAGGGTAATCCCTTGGGTATGATTTCATAGCCAAGTTATGTGAAGATCAGACTTTAGAATCAGATAGATTTAGAGGTCATAGAGAATAAAAGGGTTTTTAAGCGTTTTCAAATTCATTTACAATAGCTATAGAGAAATAGGCTGTGTGTAAACGGAGGAAATCCGTTAACCTTGGTACCAAGTATGCCTAGGTCAGAGATATCAGAGAATTTATTGTCACACTTGACCAGAGATTTATATTCAGAGTTTTGTTACGTCACAAATATTGTGCGTAACCAGAGAGAGATTTTGTTTCTCTAGGAGCTATGCTATTATGAGCTTATATGATTTCGGATATGAAAGTGAATTGAGAAAGTTACTTTTGAGTTAGTAAAGTGATAATTTGAATATACAACTATATAGATGTATACTTGATTGCATAAGACTTTTTAGTATTACTGATATTATTATAATTTCATGCATTGTTCCTTGATGTCCCATGAAGGGGGTTCTAAGTGAGGACCCACTCACTAAGTTTTGGTATCAAAACTCACGCATCTCCTTTTTCTTATTTTTTTTTTAGATAAGAACAATGGCTAGATTCTACTCAGCCTTTGCCCTCTAAGCCGTAGTAGAGTACAGCTGGTAAGCTTTACTTAAGGTGAAGCATGCATTCGTGTTCATTTTGAGTGCTCTAGTACATTGCAGGCAAGATCCCGAACCACACTGCATGATTTAGGTTTTGCATATATATATATTATGCTATATTTTATTATAAGATTTTACTACTTATAGAGGTTTGTTTATGAATTCAGACTTTAGAAATAGATTATAAAACTACAAACTTGATTATTTGGATGATTTAGATTATTTTGAACTTTAAAGAACAGGTGATTTGTATGTACAAAAAGAAACTTCTTTTTGAATAATTTATAAGTTACTGTGCATATAGAGCAATAGGTCACGAGGCTTACGTGGAATTTCACACGTGCCGTAAGTTCGTGACAAAGTGGTATTAGAGCCTTAGGTTTCCTGCATGGTATTGGAGCAAGTGTACACAAATGGCATGACATTTATGTGAATGGAATCGTGGCTATTCGCATTAACGTAATGCTATTTGAGGCCTATAAGAAGAGTTAATTATGTCTAGTTCAATTAGAGTTTTGCATTTTCTAGAATCCTTGATATCTTTGTGTGTTACGAATATGGACAATTAGTAAGAATGACAATTGGTTCTAATATGTCAAATTGTTTTATGTGACTTTGATGCTGTGATTATCATGCATGCCATGTTTCTAGAATGCACTATTGTACTATTTATATTGCAATTATACGATTGTAGGGCATGAGTATGGTATGCATGTGAAAAAGATTAACAATATGACATAGGTAGTTTGATTAGCTCTAAGTGTGTATTGTGCTGTTGTTTTGAGTTTGATCACTATTCATATTGGTTGTTCTTGATCCCTTTGACTGTTGCTTGTTATTCTTTGGTTGTATGCATAATATGAAAATGTTGGATTAAAGGTTGGAGAGTTTCAAGGCAGAAAATGTGACACATGATAACTGATGATGCATGTTAATCTAGTAGAAAATTTCAAAGATCCTTAGCATAAGTTATGTTACCTATGGTTCATTGTTTGATGCATGTAATGTGTAATATTATATATGCTGAGGATTATGCATACGAATGACATGTATGTCTTCTATGTGGATGAATAGGGTAGTTTGATTATTGTACATGATAGGGAATGAAAAGTTTAGAACTAGAACTATAGTGTTAGTCAATGATAGACAAGAAATGAAAAAACAAGAGTAGAACTCTTATTATCATAATGGGAAAGGGTTGCCCTTGAAGGCGAAGCCATCCAAACATGGAAAAAGTATCAATAGATAGAGAAACAGAGCAAAAGCCTTAAGATGACATTGTTTCCAAAGTAACAGTTAACACAATCAAAGTACCATCTTTTAGAGTACTTTGGAGATTAGGCTCCTCCATGAGACCTGGAGGTCAAGTATTCTTTTCCTTATTTTTCCAATTACATTAGTTTAGATTTGGGGACCAAATCTTTTTAAGGGAGGGGGAGATTGTAATACCTTAGTTTTAAATAAAAAGGTTAGAAATTTTTTTCGAACCAAGAAAGGTGCTAATTATCCTTATCTTCGTTTTAAGTTCTGAATTTCGCTAAGTCTTGACCTTACACACCCTTGGAAGGCTATATGGTAGAACCATTTTTTAGAATCAAAAAGTCCCGGTAATTATTTCCTAGGGAAAAATAAGTTAAAGAGTGATTTTTAATGAATTTTATAAAACTTTTAACCATTCCGTTTTAGTCCACAAGTTTGCAAGATCATCAGAATTCCCAAATTTGAACTAAAATCCAAAAATTAGATTTTGATTTGTTGGATTTCGATTTTTCTAATATTTTATTTGAATCTAAATAGGGGTATTTTCTTATTTACATTTATGTTTTAAAGTTAATAGAAAGTAAAGCATTAAACGCTCATGAATGTTGCAAGTCGCATGGGACGAATTTTTTGCTCTTTGGTGAAGGTTATGCTCACAGAATTATAAAAATCCTCATTTTGGGTCCAGACCATTCAGACGTGACCCTCCACCCCCAACACCAGGAAAACTCGCTCTCTCACTTCTTTCACCTTCCAAACTCCATTTTCTTCCATTTTTTTCAAGTCTAACTTAGAATCTTCAATCCTCCAAACTTAAAGGTATGTTATTTTGCTAGTTTTGCTTCATTTCCTCCAAGTTTTCCTGGTTTAAGGGTGGTCCTTCATGCTTCTCAAGGAAGAGGAGTTCTCTACCTTGTTAGAGATGGATTCTCGGGTATTTAGAGGTTTTAGAGGCTAATCTAGAGTTCTCCTGCTCCCATGTTAGATAGTGGTGTTATTTCTTCTCTCAGAGTTTTGTTGATGCTGTTTCTATAGATTTCACCCCTAGGTGAGTGGGTTCGCACTTGTGACCTTTATGTTGTGCATTAGAGTTATTTTCATGAAAATATGGTTTACTGCTTGATTTTAGAAATTCTGCAAAGAAGTTTGAAGTTTACTGATGGATTATATGTTTTAAACTACTGATTTTAGAGCATGAAATATATTTTTGACAAAACTTATGGGATCATGGTTGTTATACTGATTTTATAGAATTGATGATGTATGTAACTCTTAAGAGATTTTTATGATTATTTCAATGGATTCTAGAACTAGTTTATGCATATGATCTAGTTTTATAACCAAGTTTAGAGAAAAATTGGAAATATGGTTTTAGACTTTGCAATTCCAGAATATGATATTGAGTTTCTAGTTATGAAAAGTTTTAAATTGAAAGACAACTTAGATAATCAATCAAAATGTTTTAGAGCATGAATCTTCATAAGATTCAGAACAATGACGGCTACATATTCTGTGGGTTTTAGAAATCACAAATGCTACAAAGGGTAATCCCTTGGACATGATTTCATAGCCACAGTTATGCTAAGGTTAGACTTTAGTATCAGATAGATTCATAGCTCATAGAGAATAAAAGGGTTTTTAAGCGTTTTCAAATTCATTTACAATAGCTATAGAGAAATAAACTGTAACCGCGGTACCAAGTATGCCTAGGCAAGAGATATCAGAGAATTTATTGTCACACTGTGAAAGAGATTTACATTTAAGTTTTGTTAGTCACAAATATTGTGCATAACTAGAGCAAAGATTTTTGTTTCTCTAGGAGCTATGCTATTATGAGCTTATATGATTTCAGATATGAAATTGAATTGAGAAAGTTACTTTTGAGTTAGTAAAGTGATAATTTGAATATACAACTATATAGATGTATATTTGATTACATAAGACTTTTTAGTAATACTGATATTCTTATGATTTCATGCATTGTTCCTTGATGTCCCATGATAGGGGTTCCAGGTAAGGATTCACTCACTAAGTTTTGGTATCAAAACTCAACTCTCTCCTTTTTCTTTTTCTTTTTTTCAAATAAGAACAATGGCTGCATATTCTACTCAACCTTTACCCTCTCAGTCGGGTAGAGTGTCTGGTAAGATTCACTTGGGGTGAAGCATGCATTCATGTTCATTTTGAGTGCTCCAGTACATTGCAGGGGATCCCACCACATTGCATGATTTAGGTTTTGCATATATATGTTGTGCTAGATTGTATTATAAGATTTTACTACTTATAGAGGTTTGTTTATGAATTCAGACTTTAGAAACAGATTATGAAACTATAAACTTGATTATTGAGATGATTTAGATTATTTTGAACTTTAAAGAACAGGTGATTTGTATGTAGAAAAAGAAACTTCATTTTGAATAATTTATAAGTTACTGTGCATATAGAGCAATAGGTCAAGAGGTTTACGTGGGAATTGGATTTCTCACGTGCCGGTCACATGCTTAAATCGGGTCGTGACAACGCTGCACCTCAACTCAGGAACTTCTAATTTTATTTCAGCAGTGAACTTCACTTTGTAGTGAAGCCAATTTAGTGGTTAGTATTTATTTTCAGTTGCATAGAATGCCCCAATAGGCATAGAGGAGGGTCTTCAGAACTAGATAGACATGCATGATTTATTTTAATTAAGGTTGTTATTTTATTGCTCTCAGATTATAGAACATTTTATTTGAATTCAATTTATTGAACGGTTTGTTTTCATGAAAGTTTACAAAATAAAGGATTTAGTTATTTTAAGATGCTTATTTATTTTAGTAAATTATTTGAATTATATGAAAATAGAATATTTTGCATGCCATGTTAACACGAACATGTTAGTAGGTTCGCATTAAGGGCAATACCCTTCATGTGCCAGGAACAGGTTGTTAGCGCAATAAATTATGACAGATTAGCAAACGCGCACGATGCCTAGAAGTTCTGCCGTGGTGAGATTGTCCAATTTGCATTGCTCATTGACTTACAGTGTCGCTTGCTGTGTGGCCCCTCAAAGCACTATGGTAAGGTTGAAAAAGGGCTATTTCATCATTAGCAAGTCCCGTTGTGGTGGGGTTGACACCTTGCTTTAGTGGTGTGACGACCCAATTTTGGTTCCTATGCAAGGCTTCCATTTCTTCTCGCTTTACTAAAAATGTTGAGTTGAGTATGTATGATATATCTCCATTGATAGACGTGATATTATGATTTTATGAGTTCTAAGTTTATGAAATTACTGTAATTATGTTTGTGAAATTATACTCTTGAAATATTTTTGTTTCAATGCCAATTTACGTTGATAGATAGAATATTATAATTTTTATGACCTTTAGAAACTTCAAATTTCTTAATTGAAATTTTATCACAGCTTTTAGAATAAGGAATTATTGAAAGAAACATAGCTGCAAGTTAACAACAAGAGAGATCGTTAACCTTGATATACCATGTTGCCAATGAGGGGCAATCTCCTTATTATTTAGATTTTAGATGTGTTCGTGAGGGACCCATTTCATGTTGCATAGTTGTCCACGAGGAACACGGCTCGCGAAGGATCGATACTATGCCGAGAGATATCTAGTTCACGAGGATTGATACCATCTAGCCAAATGACAGGACATATTCTTTCTTTACTAATTGCTACAGTTAATAATAAAGCAGTTTCAGGAAAGATATATGAATTCTTTATCAGTGGATTATATACGTATATGTATATGAAAATGTTTTTGGCCTATTGCATGCATATTATATATATCCTGTTGGTTGTTCTATGTGGATGGTAGGTGAGAATCCACTTGCTTAGTCCTATGACTCACCCGTCTTCCTTCCTCCTTATAGTTGCAGATTAGGTTATTGTTCAGCTATTGTTCTAGCTGATGTAGATGTTCTAGTGATGAGCTTTACTTTGTAGTAAGGTTTAGCTTAGGGATATGTTATATTAGAGTGCTCCAGTAGTTGTACAGACAAGATCCAAACCATGCATCATATTTTAAGATTATATATTTATTTTCAGAATTCATGTATGGATTTCAAATGTAGATTGTGGTTAAAAAATTTATGTAAAGAGCCAAACATGTATTCACGATTCAGTTTTCAAGTATTAAACTGATTTTCAAATTACAAATAAGATCATCAAATGAAACAATTTATGTTTTCACGAATGGTAGATTTGACTAAGATGTTTTTAGAGCTATGTATGTTAAAATATTTTAGTTTTACGAAATCAACTATTATATTTTGAATAGAGAATTTGATGATGAGCTGGATTTAATTATATTTTAAGAATGAAAATTACATTATCTCATGCATTCAGTAAATCACATTATCCAAGAGGCTTACGTGAGGACTTAGTCTCTCATGTGCCGATCACATTCCCAAATCAGGTCGTGACACAATTAAACAAAGTTCCAATGAAAGCTAATTAAGTCAATCAATCATTGAACAAAATTACCACAATTAAAACCATTAAGTGCACAAAAACATGGGAAAGAAATCAAACTAATAGGGAAAACATTCAACAAAGCTGAGTTTATCAAATTCCCCCACACTTGAATGATAGCATGTCCTCATGTAATGAGCTCAAGTCAAAAGCTGGAAAAAGTGCACTAAAAGGTAAATGATTAATTTATTATGCTCAACAGACAATGGAAAAGATACAATAATTTATATCCTAGATATAAAAAAAAGAAAATAAAACAAGTGGAAACAAAAATGAGAAGATGAATTCACATAGGTCAAGAGCACAAAATTATATAATTCCAAAACATTCTTAAGTTAACAAAAATCTGGCTAGCTGAACAAAGATTAATCTGTTGGTTGCAAATCCATAAATAGAATTAAGTATAGATAATAGAAACTCAATTGAACAAGAAAGAATTCAGAAAGACTAAAAATCTCAAACAATCATAGTCACAACATAAGTTATATCATTACCTTAGCATAAGGTAACTAGCCAACTAACATATTTAAAAAGTACAAATCCATAGACATAATATGTATGTTAAACATAAATAAAAAAGAAAAGAGAACAATAATGGATCTCAATCATGCACCTCTTCCTCCTTGATATAGTTACCAACTATAGCTTCTCCTTGATGTCTCCCAAATTAGATAAGAGAAAGGCCAAGAGAGGCCAACCAAAGACCCCAAAGACCTCAAAAGAGCTTTCTTTCATCCTTAAGATGATGTATTTATAGCTCCCATTTTATTTTAAGATTTCATTAAGCCTTGATGACATAGAATGGGCCCAAAATATTTAGTTTCGTGCTCCCTTGGGCCTAGGATTCGACCAATTCATTGTTTGCGTGCAAGAGCAAATCTAGACTTCACTTTGCGAGCTTTGTAATGGTCTCTATAGTTGGTATTAGCCTTCAACTACCATACACAAAGTCATAGATAATTGAGTTAGCTTTTCAACACCATAAGAATCAAATCAATTAGACTTCTTAGCTCAGATATTGGCAAAATACAAGGCAAAGGTCAGGCTAGACAGCATTAGGAAATCATGACCATCAATCTTGCAACTATATTTTCATTAAGAAACTCTTAGAACTAGAGTATTTTTTTAGCTTTCCAAAATATGTTTATTTGTCGAATCTAGCCTTGAGATATGAATTTTTTACTACAACATTTTTTGAAAATCTTAAATTAGCTCAACAACTCTTCTATTTAAATTCAAAAATATTTCTATTACAAAATTGATTAAAAATAAGCTCCCAAACCATTAAATTCACCTAAAAATCATCAAATTAAAATTAGCACCAATAATTTTCCAAAAGTTCAAATTTCATGTAAAAGTGGCTAATTATACCAAGTAAATCATTCAAAACCATGTCAAAATAAGCGCTAGATGTGCGTCTTTTATACACACATCCATATGCACTCTAGCACTCAAGGTTTTTGGTGCAATAATCATGAACTCTCAACATCTTAGTTTGCCTTGAATTCCATAGGTTTGTCTTTCTTCTCAATCACCACTAGCCAAGAACATGCGCATGCAAGAATCACGAGGGCTTTATTGGATTGTAATGAGGTCAAGGCTAAGGTAGGGAAGTATTTTGGAACAAACAGGTTCTATTAAGACTTGACGAAACAAGGGTGTATGTACAATCACATGTTCGCTCTTTTTCATTTCATATATGTACTAACAAGGATGGAAATCATATGTTCTTATAATTATGTATCAATTTTTGTTCTACCAATCACTTATTGCATATGAAATATAAATATTTAAAAAAATAAAATAATTTTTTTGTCTGTTAGTTTTATTCGATTTTTAATGGTGATTTCTATGGTACTCATTCAAAGGGTTTGAAACCCTTCTTATGTGACCCAATCATATTTAAACATGTGTCAAGTAACTCTTCTCATGCACATCATGATTGGAAATACTTCACAATTTAAATTTTCCTTTTAAATTTTTTGCATTATAGATTTTTCCCAAGGTATTTTAGAAAATTAATAATTTATCCATCTCAAACGTCAACTTATCTAATTATTTAAATTTCCAAAACATTTAAACATTCCTTTTTACTTTCAGTCTCAAGAACCCTAATCCAAATTAATAAATTTCCCAATTTCAATCAACTCATCATTGTCAGCCTGACTGCCATGGTCCAAAACCTAGGATGGAAATCTTCTATATCGTTGGTGATCGATCCCTTCACGAAGATATGCAATACTTTCAAAATTTTCCTACTCTATCGCCTTTTTTAATTGAAAATGTCTAGCATTTATTTATTTGAAACCCATCGAACTTAGACCTTTTCCAATAATCATTTGTTGTTTTGGCGTGCAAAAACTGTACAAATCATTCACAATTAACTCAAACATAATTGTTTAAAGGGTTTAATTTTCCTTCTTTTTTTTTTGATAGATTGAATAAATCTCAAAACTGCCATTGGAATGAGAGGATATGATCAACAGATACACTTACACAGAAAGTCTTTAATTTCTGATGTGTCTTTTGCCGGAAGCAGTTGCTGCTAATTATTGTGGGCAAGCGAAAATTTAAAGAAAAAGTGGAGAAGTGGAAAGAAATTAAAGGAAACTAATCATGATATCCTCCTCAAGATTACATACATATAAGAAAATGTCAGGTGGCACCCGGAGTTCCCCAAACACTTCAGTAGTGTTGCATTAATTATGATATATACTTCATTTGAGAGCTTTGAAGTATCAAATTAACACAATGAAGTGATCAGAGGAACTCTAGGTGATAGCTGACGTTCAACATTTGAATGCTTTTCTGTGGAGAGCCAATCCTGCTATTTATAGAAAAACATAAAAGGTTTTTCACATATTGATGATGGTATACCCTATGAAGGAGGACCACTAGCTAGTGCTGAAAAAAAGTGATGTTGATATGGCTATAGCTGAACCTGGCCTGTGTCTAGGGTCACATGAAGGCTGAAGAATAATTTACTATGAGGTGACTTGCAGAAAGCTCTCCACCATCTCCATCATCAAATATTCTAGGTGTAACAAAACTTTAGAAGGTGGTTGATTCATTCAAATTGCCTTGATTTTGATATTTGGTTTGCATAGGAAATATTTATATATTTTTCTTTTGGGAACATATTTATGCTCTTGATATATTTAATGAGACTAATTTTGATATACTATGTCAATATAAAAAAAGTTTATATTGTTATCAAATCATAATTTCTATTCGTAGAGCTTTTAAAATAATAAATAATAATTGAGTTAAATATTGACTTTAAGAAAAAAATATAATCGTAACAAATTTTCACAAAAAAATAAAAAAAAACTCAATAAAAGCATAAATCGTAGCAATAGATTGAGAGGTATTCCCTTCATTTCACTTCATCTATCAAAGTTTTGAGACTTTTTTGTTTTAAAACATCTATCCATTTGTGATATTAAGAAAATATTAATTTTTATTAATCAATATTATCCTTAGTCTAATTAATTATATTTACTACTTAATTTTGTTTTTTAATAACCTTAGTGGCAGAACTTAAAGAAAAACTTTGGAGGGCCAAAATGTGTATCATATAAATTAGATGATAATAATTAAATTAAAATTAACATTATAACATAGAGTCAAGCTCACTTTAGTCTTGACATTTTATGCATGAGTTATTTTAATCCCTCATTTTTAAAATGAACCAATTTGGTCCATCACATTTACAAACGTGAATCAATTTAGTCCCTCTATGTTAACATCTGCGAATCACCGTAAGGCCGAAGTGCTCAGTGGGATAGAGCTCGTCCTGAGGGAGACGTAGCTCAATCAAGAGGAAATAGAGCTTAACTAATAAGAATTATATCTGGCTAGTAGGAATTAGATTTCTAATAGAGAATAGAGCTCGAAAATAGGAGAAGGATATAGGACGAGCTCT
Organism: Dalbergia oliveri; assembly: GCA_030441495.1. NCBI lineage: Eukaryota > Viridiplantae > Streptophyta > Magnoliopsida > Fabales > Fabaceae > Dalbergia > Dalbergia oliveri. The sequence continues at coordinate 21,214,718 of JAMLFY010000004.1, forward strand.
TTCCTATTTCGAGATCTAATTCCTATTTGACGATCTTTATTTCTTATTTTCTCTTTGAGCTGTCTCCCAGGACGCTCTATTTCTTATTGGCCAAGCTCTAATTCTTCTCCTTAGCTATCTCCCTCAAGATGAACTTTATCTCCACCACTCACTTTGTTTAACTAATGGTGATTTAGCACTAAATTAATTCACGTTTATAAATGTAAAAATTTTCATTTTGAAAATAAGAAAATAAAATAACTCATACATAAAATTAAGGAATTAAAGTAAGCATCCACTCTTATAACATATATATGGATGCGGTTTGCGGATCTCTCCTTTTGAGAGGCAACTGGACCGTGTCCCGTTGAACAAATCCATACCATTTATTTATGTTAAACACATCTTAAATGCTAAAAGAAGTTGCACGCGTCATCAATCAGATAAAAGATATGATTTAAATTATGGTTTTAAAATAGAATTTAAATTTGATATATTGACAGTATAAAATTTTTTATATAATCATTCAATTATATTTTAATAAATCAGTAAAATATAATTGATTCTTATCTCACTATTTCAAAAGTTATATGTATGAGAAAATTTAATTGGATGACAGTGTTATTTTTATTACATTGTTAATGGATATAAATTAAATCCTTTAAAATATCCATTCTAATTTTTTTCAAGAAATCATCAAGTTCTCACTACCACCAACGAAGTTGCAAATTGAAAGTACGGTTAGTAAACATGAAATCACATGGGATCCCATACAATCCATTTGGATTTGTATATATATATATATATATATATATATATATATATATATATTTATATATTGATAGTTTAAATTTTTTTTTATATTATTATCCAATTAAATCACTCTAATTGTATTACTATTCAAGTTGTGCAAAATATTTTTACACTTTCAGTGATTAAAATTAAATTCATAAAGTTGGCACTTTAGCTCATAAATGTTTTTTTTTTATTATTTTAACAAATTTTTTAATTGAGTTTTAATATTTTCAATTTTAACATTAATTTAGTTATTCTGTTAAATTTCCACTCATCTTTAAAGATGTATCAAGGTAATAGAGATATAACAGTGGCTAAATTGGTGTTGAAATTAGTAATATTATGATTAAATTCAAATCTTATTTACTCTAATTTTAATCTAACTTCCTCATATGCACATTCAACACATATTTAAGTTATTTTTTGTCATAGTAAAGCACATTTAATAAAAATTAAATAATACCTTTTACTCGATTGATGATGTGCCCATTTTGGTCGGTGGTATTGTCACTGAGAGTGAGTACCTCAGATTTCTTGAAAAAAAAATTCAGAATAGGTATTTTAAAGAGTTTAATTTTTATACATTCATAATATAAAATTTTTTTACATTGTCATCCAATAATGTATTATTATTAGTAAATATGGTTAAGCTTCACATCACTATTTAAAAAGTCATGCAAATATGATAATTTAATTAGATGATAATGTAAAAAAAAAAATTATACTGTTTGAGCATATAAATTCCAATTTTTGGCCTTTGAGATGTGTTCAATATAAATAAATGGCGCCTATATTTCAACATAACACAGTCTTGCAATTGTCTCCTTTGAAAAGGAGAGGATCCACATCGTATATATATAAACTTTAAAGCAAATAACTAACGCAACAATATTAATGTGTATTTGGATTAGTTGTGAGATATATTAAATTATTTAAATAATCAAGTACACATATAATTGATTTTGTTTTATAATTGATTATTTGAAAAATCTTTTTTAATTTATGTTTGAATGTATTAACTTCAAAATAATTTTAAAGTATTGTATTATGTTTAGATTGTATACAAAATTGCTTTTGACTAATTAAAAGAAGATAGAATAATTTTATATTTTTTTATAATATTTGATTCCTGTTACTATCCAAGATATTGGTTCTCTAACCTGCAGTGGCTAAGGGCGTCAAAGGACAGACCACCTGACTCATCATCCCAAGGCATTGGTCATGGGAGCCTGAGGTCCACTGGCACAGCCAAGCACGGGATGCCTGAAGAATGGTGGCATGAGGATTGACGTCTCTAATTTAATCCAGGATCCCATCTCAGAGAAGCTGAATGACAGCCTTAATGCGGAATGAGTACGAGTTGAGTGCATTATTAGCATAGGACATAGTGCAAGTTTTGGAAGAACTTCCCTAATAGTCTTTCATACACTTCGTACATTACAACTAAGCCCTATGATCACCTATTTTAGATATATTCAAGCTGTATACATAGGAAAAGGGAAACCCTTCATGGGTAAGCTAATTTCATTCAAATTGTCTATTCCTTTTTAGTCACTTTTGTGCTGACTTGGATGTTGAAATCCCTTTGCAAGTATCCACTCTCGCTTAACCACTGGAAGGAAGAATCAATCAGGAGCCCACTGTTACACATCGGAAAGATCCCAAAACGTAACAATACACTACAATTCCCATAGTTATTTTGTCAAAAATAATAAAATTCTAATATAATGGTTTTCCATATAGTTAAAAGCTTTAAGAATATGCTTTTATTTATAGGTGAATTTTCTGGATTTTTTTTACCATTTAAACTTTTTATTCAAACATACAAAATTATTTTCGTATTACTTTTATTGAAAATAAAATTGCATTCCCAAATATACATCTAATAATATCAAAAATTTTGTAAGTGTCATTAGAAAGCAAAACAAGGCTTATATACAGTTAAAAAATTTATTGTTTGGTCATTGAATGTGCTATTCTTTATAGTCGTTAATCTATTGTAATAAAAAATATTTTCACTATAAAATAATGCTCATTATAGTATAATATTTTTGGTTTTTATCTTTTAATTAAAAAAAGGTTAAATATATTTACCCTGAACTTTAGGTCATGTATAATTTACACTCTAACTTTTCAAAATATGCATCGCGACACCTTGAACTTTTCAAATCTACATAACACCCAAGCATAATTTTCACAATTAATAAAGGTAAAATTTATATGCACTTAACCTCTTGATATTTCTAATTTGTACAACCTGACACCTTCTTTTTGAATTCTATGTGCAATTAACCCTTTGATTTTTTTTATTGTATGCAATCGACTTCTTGCTATGACTTGAAGTTTTCACTTTTGAAAATTAAGGTTTTTTTGCAAGTTTGAAAAGTTCAGGTTATCGTTATGCACATTTTGAAAAATCAAGGGGTAAATTGCACATAACCTAAAATTCATGGGATAAAATGTATTTAACCCTTAAAAATTTTTGCTAATGGACATTTAAGTTAGAGAAATCTATTTAAATATGGCAATATCATTTATATAAAATAACATATTTAAACTTAGCTTATTTATTAAATAAAGTTATATATACATACATTTCATTTATATATTTATTGATTGATTAATATTCTTATAGCTCTTTATAATATGCACATTCGTTTGTGGCAAGAATTCTAGCTTTAGCATGAAGGAGTTTTTTTTCAGAGTGATTTTGAATGTCTGATCATAATGTTTCAATTTTACCTTGTGGCACTAGCTGATTGCATAGGATTTAATGATTTTAACCTTTGGTGTCTTGCGAGTTGGATATAATGGAAGGTATTTTCGTATTGTGAAGGCCACATACAGGTACAATGACGAGTGCTCAGCTTGTACCTTGTGCAATATTGCTATTATTTAGCTATGTAAATCTCCTCATGTGAAATTGTCTTCTGATCCACATGGAGGATTATTAGGAGGTAGACTATATGTTTTGATGATATTTTATATTTTCATTAGATAATCTGAGAACTTTAACTAATATTTTGTGATAGAGACTATCATTACTAGAAAAAACATTGTTAGGACGATTTTTTGGATTATTGATAGAAAATTTCATTATTGACGAATTTTTGACGGATTTTTCAATCAGTAATAACATAGTCGAAAATCATTATCGATGAAAAAATCCGTCGAAAATTGTTATCGACGGATTTACCAATAGATTTTTGCTACAAAATCCGTCGGTAATGAGTGCACATATTCGCTAGCAAATTTGTCAAGATTTAGGCATTACCTGCTGATTTGTTTTATTACGACGAATTATTTCGTCGATAATTATTGAATTTCGTAAATTTTCGTTTAATTTTTTTGTTTATCGATGAATTTTTCCGTCGAAATTTTATATTTTAAATTTTTATTTTATTTATTCATTTTCCGACGAAAAAATCCGTAATAATTAATTCATTTTTTAATAAATTCTGTAATTTGTGTGTTACCTAATTATTTAAGAGTTAATTTTTTATTTAAAGCTATTATAAATATATAAATATATTTAATAATAAAAAATTATAAAAAATTCCCAATAAATAATGAAATAAACACAACGAATTTTACTTCGAAATGCAAAATAGATAAAAGTGTACAGACACAAATATAAAAAGTCAACATATAACTAAGAAAAAAAAATAATAACTCAAATAAGGAGAAGTCAAGCATTATCATCATCGTCAGCACCACCATCGCCACCACCCTCATCCTCATCCTCATCCTTATCATCATCGATGTTTGGCGGTACAGAGAAGCCTGCCTTCATCTTCTTCCACTAAGACATCATCTCCTTTTCATCTTCGTCTCGATGGCCTTTTCCTTGTCCTCAATCTTTTTTGCATCTCCTGACTTGTGCTGTTTTCTCGTGTCTCTCTTGTTCTCTTGCATACGATGAAGTTTCACGTTGAGCATGTGAACTTGCTCGCAACCTCATCATCTTCGCAGTAGACCTAGTGCCTGTAGATGCCCAGATATGATTAGCTCTCACATATAAATGATTTGAAAAGCCATCCAAATAAAATGATTTAATTGAATAACAAATAAAAAAATTATCCTAAACTTTTCAATAGATTGTACTATATTTTCACTAAAATTAATCGATCTAATATTTTGAAATTGAAACTCCCTCTACCAAAACAAAAATTTAAGAAAACTAGGACATAAGGAGGGGGCCCAGAGGATTATGCCAAAATTGATACACACACACTCCTTATCGAACTACCACTTTGAGGCTTCTCTTTGATCATTGAAAAGATGGAATTATTTGCAAATTTGATGAAAGTGATTAATAATAATAAAGCCCAACATGGGACTAGACTCAATAAATGCAAACTGCGTCATGACTTGTCCATTTTCTACCAAGAAGACTCTTGTGAAAACAATTGTACTAGCAAAAGGGTTGCTAAATTCTTGGAAAAATCTTTGACAAGAACGTGAACTATAGATCTACAAATTAATTAATGCAGGGAATATGTTGAGTAAATCATTCAAATCACTTGAAGAAACCAGTGTGACAATTAGGAATCTTTGGACCCTTGGCAAATAAAGAATGTATGTAACTGAATATATGTTTGAAACTGAACCACGTACAAATATATCCAACCCAAAATAAAACAAAACAAAACCCAGCAACAACTCATAACTCATGTGAGAACAAATCCATTATCACTGTACCTCTATGTGTGTATGTGTCCCTTTAACACAATATATTTTGCTTAACTACCCATGAATGGGAATAAGGGTGCTGGGCATTGTTCAGAGGAACAAAGATGAACTTGCTTGTCTTTTTTCTCCTCAAAATGTTTCATGGTGTGCTCACGTGCGAGCAATCTTTTGCCATTACCACCTCCTCCACTAACGACCAAACATAAAACAATATAGGCTACACATTTGAGTTAATTTGATGGAGCTTAGAGATTTTAATTTTTTTTCAAACCTATCTAAAAGAAGTCTAATCGTAAACTATTTTAGGTATAAAATAAGTTATTCAACACTACTTTGTGTTGAGAAAAGATTGTAACCAACAAAGCTTTTAGATGAAAACTTTCCAGTGTTGTGTTCACTCAAAAATATGTACACAAAGCATTTTTTGGCAGCATCCCCCTTAAATTAAGATTCCACTCTTTAAATTAAAAACAAATTCAACAAAACCTCCCCTAAAACTAAGACATCCAGAAAATTAATTTCAATAATCAATCCAATCAAATAAAATTCACAATACAATCAAACAAACATTTAAAGATCCTAAAATCGTTCTAGAGCACACCCCCTTATAACATCACAACATGTATATCATGCAATCTTCGCAAACACAATCAATCTCCACAGCAAATAATGCAAACAAGTTAGAGAAGGATCTCTACGCCCTTCCCCTAGTCATGTAATACCAATTGTCTACAACTCTATCTTAGAAATAATAAGTCTCTATTCTAAATTAAATAAGGAGAAACAATTACTTACCAACAAATGCTCCAAGCAGATTCAATGCTCTCTAACAAAATCATATCATGCTAAAGATGGAAAAGAATGATGAGAATGAGACCAAACTACTTAAAACAAATCAATAGCTTCATGATTTACATTCAAATTTAATACCAAAAGGAAACATTGTTTAGCTAGATTTCTTACAATCCAGAATAACAAAAAAAAATCAAACTAAACCAAATATCAACAAATAAACAACCCAAATAGCTTGCAATCAAAATTAACAAAAAAAAACCACACTAAACCAAATATCAATAAGTAAGGAAACCCAAGTACAAGCAAAAAAAAATACAAACAATGTAAGGGCTTCGTGGGTGGCGCGGCAACGGTGACTCGGACTTACCTTCTCTAGAGCTTCGTGGGTGCAGCGGTCGCGGAGGGCTTCCTGGGTGCTGGCTTCCCGCAAGGACCTTCCCAGGGGCTTCCCGGGTGCACCGCGCTTCGCGGAGGTGGATGGGGGCATGATGCTCAACGCTTCGTGGTTGCTCGGCGGTCGCGGAGGGGGAGCGCGGCATGATCGGTCAATGACCGGTAGATCAGGCGCACGAAAAGAGAGAGAGGCCAGTCGGGTGCACGGAGAGAAGGACTAGATCCCGCGGCGTGTGTCGCGGCGTGTAGCATTCGGCGGTGTACGGTCGTGCTTGACATGGAGTGGCGGGCAGTGTGGGTGTGAGAGAGAGAGAGAGGAGGGAGACAGATGAGAGAGAGAGAGAGTAAGTCGGCCAATTTTGGTTTCTTATCTATAAATAGCATTACCACCAGATTTTAAATTTCCAGAAAAATCGCTAGTAATTTAGGCCACAAGCGTGTTTCCTGAAATTTTTCCCAAAATTAATTTGATTCGGATTTTTCCGTTGGTAAAATAAATTTTCCAAATTTTTTTCCAAAAATGATTATCAACAGATTTTCTATCGATAATGTGTGCACCATATTTTTTATTTTTGGCGCAAATTATATCGACGGATTAACGACGAAAAATTCGTCGGTACGGCTGAATCCCCAAAAAAGGCTCGGATTTCTCATTTTCCGTCAGGAAATCCGTCGAAATACCAATTGATTTTCTTTCGGTAAAATTTGTGGTAACTCTATTTCTTGTAGTGTATTATTGTTTTGGTGTTCTATGTCTTCATCCCCATTTTGATGGTGAATAATAATTATGGGAAAAAAATGTGCACATTCGTTTTCATTTTTTTGCATAAATTGCTGAGCAAGTGTTAAGATTTCCATTCTGGGATAAATATCAACAGAAGGGGGATTACATGCCTAGATCGCACTATCTCTTCAACTTAGCAAAACTTCTTCCAACAAGTAACAACAGAAATTATTTTGGTGCTCACGAAAATCTAGATGGTCCTTGCATGGCATCAATTCCTAAAAGCTAGGAGCAAAAGCTACAGGCATAATATGAAGTGGAAAGTGGAAATGAAAAAGAGAATGAGTAGAATAGAGGAAAAGAGAAAGGTAGCAATGTAGGAGAAATGATAATTTTATATGCATAACGTGTGTGTGTATATATATATATATATATATATATATAGAGAGAGAGAGAGAGAGAGAGGTGGGGATCTCCATTAAAAAAAAATCAATAATCAGTATAGCGTCGTACGGTTTGGGAATCGTCAACATCCTATATACTAAGTCCATTATTTAGTCTAGGTTCATGGTTGAATGTGGCTAACACAGAATCTGAAGCTATTTGTAAAGCTAGAGGCAAGTGACCGTAACATGTATGAGATGGCCTCAAATAGTCCAATTACTACATAAATAAAAAAGATATAGCTAAGACATTAATATGTAATGTACAAAGATGTTTCAATATAGGCTTGCATAGTTTTGATATCTACTCATACCTTATTTTTCATTAAATATCCTGGAGGTCCAATTTAAATGAATGTTACATCCTATTAAATAAGTCAACGTGGCGTGCCACACACCTTATATATAAATAACATTCTCTACACAATTTTTTGTTAGGTACTAGAGTTATGGAAACAAATCAATGCAACTAAAATAGAGTTGAGAGAATTGAAACTGACACAAAATATTTATGTGGAAAACCCCTAATGATGAGGAAAAAACCACGAGCAAGGCCGAGAAAGGTTTTCACTATGTGAAAGATAAAATTACACTTCTCTCTAATATTAAGGAGAGAACAATAACACCCTCTCTTATATTAGGAGAATACACCTCTCTCTATAAATATAAGAGAAGCTCTAGAAAGACACTATATATTACAGAACGCTCTCAGTTGCTTGAATGCTAAAACTAAATGAATTCAGCTTCTATTTATAGAGCCTCTGAAGTTCTCTGTGTCAATGCACAGTGCACTCTCGTGATTTCGTTGCCTCCTTTAACTTTTTTTTTTGTTTTTTAAAGTGGCTTTATGCCATTGACAATCTCCCACTTAAAGCCACTTTTGGTGAGCTTTCAAAACATTTTCTCATCTTGCCAATTCTCTGCGCCTACGTTTCTGATAGGCCATAGGAAGATCTACACCATTTAAACTTGTCAGTGTTGATCGGCTTTGTCATGACATCTGCTAGGTTGTCTTTCGTGTGAATCTTCTGCATATCCACATTTCCTACTTTCTACTTCTTGAACAAAGTGATATTGGACTCCTATGTGCTTTGTCCTAGAATGAAAGGTTGGATTCCTTGCAATGTGCAAGGTACTCTGACTGTCATAATACACAGTAATCTTTGACTGTTTGTGCAGAGTTCCTCCATTAACCTTTGAATCCAAATAGCTTCCTTGCAAGCTTGTGTAGCTGCCATATATTCAGCTTCTGCAGTAGCAGAGCTACAATAGTCTGTAACTTGGATAACTAGCTCATAGCTCCGCCTCAAGTGTGAACACATAGCCTGGAGTAGATTTCCTTTTATCAAGATCACCTGCAAAATCTAAATCAACATATCCTCTGACAATGAACTCTAATCCTCCAAACATAGTGCAGCATCTTAGGTTCCTTTAATGTTTCATAGGATCCTCTTCAGCATTCCAATGCTCTTTCCTGATCTCATAAACCGACTACTTGACCTTGAGCAATATTTGGCCTAATACAAATCATGGCGTACATAAGGCTTCCCACCGCTAATGCATACGGTACTTGAGACATTTTCATCCTCTCCGCTTCACCTAGGACACATATCTAGGATAATTTGTAATTCATAGGAAGTGGGGTTGAAATTGGCTTACAATCTTGCATATTGAAACGCCACAAGATTTTCATCAAATAATTCTTCTATGAAAGCCAGATCTTCCTGTCCATTCCGTCTGAATTTGCATCCCTAAAATCTTGTTTGTAGGTCCCAAGTCCTTCATATCAAACTCCCTAGCTAACTATGCCTTCAATTCCTGGATTTGATCTTTGTTGGGGCCAACCACCAACATGTCATCCACATACAACAACAAAATGATGAAAACATTGTTACCAAACCTCTTGTAGTATGTACAATGGTCTAAACTCAATCTGTTGTATCCAAGGCAAATTGTGAAGGAATCAAATCTCTTGTACCAACACCTTGGTGCCTGCTTTAGACCGTAGAGATTTGGTCAACATACAAACCAAGTTTTCTTTTCCTTTTCTTCAAAGCCTTCTGGTTGGAGCATATAAATCTCCTCTTTAAGTTCTCCGAAGAAAAAGTAGTTTTCACATCTAATTGCTCAAGATGTAAATCAAATGCAACACACATAGCCAATACTACTCTGATAGTGGTAAGTCTGACAACTGGAGAAAATATCTCATTGAAATCGATACCTTCTTTCTAAGCAAATCCTTTTACCACCAGTCTTGCACGATATCATTCCACTTAATCATTGCCATCTCGTTTGATCTTATAGACCCATTTGTTGCCAATGGCTTTCCAACCTTTTGGAAGTGCCACAAGTTTCCATGTCTTGTTCCTATGCAAGGCCTCTATTTCTTCTTGCATTGCTACTACCCAGAGAAGCATCTGAGCTACTCAAAGCCTCCTAAAAGGTTGATGGTTCTCCTTCTTCTGTTAGAAGACAGAATGCATCGTGGCTTGCCATAACATAGTCTGAATGCCATGATGGTGGTTGTGTCTGCGCATTGATCGCCTAACTTCTGTATTATTGGCCTCTTCTGGTACTTGTTCATCATGCTCTGGCTCGCTTTAGAATCATTTTCTCCAGACTTCTCACCTATCTGGACTGTAATCATCTTCTTAACAGTGCTGTCATTTCTTTCTTCACTTTGCAGTTCATTTCTGCAAATATAACATCCTTGCTGACAATAACCTTGCGGCAATGGGATCCCACAAGCAATACCCCTTTACACCGTCGGCATAACCCAAGAATATACATTTCCTAGACTTTGGGTCCAACTTTGTTCTTTCTTGGGAGTTATACATCACATATGCCAGACATCCAAACACTTGTAGAGAAGAATAATCTCCCGCTTGTCATTCCACATCTCCATTGGTGTCTTTAAACCAATCGCGGTTGATGGCGATCGATTAATCGCGTAGCGGCAGTTCCACCTTTGCCTAGAAAGACTTGGCTAAACCTGTTATTCTCAACATTGCTCTTGTTCTTTCTAGACAAGTCCTGTTCATCCACTCTGCTACACCATTTTGCTGAGGTGTATATGCAATTGTGAATTGCCTTTGAATACCTTCATGCTTGCAAAATGCTAGAAAATCTCCATCAGTATATCTCCTCCATTATCTGTCCTTAAACACTTGATCCTCTTTCCATTCAAGTTCTACTCTTGCTTTCAAGTCCCTGAATATTGGGAACATACCTCTTGATTGGGTACACCCACATCTCCTGGAGTAATCATCAATAATGATACAAAATATTTTGCACCTCCCAAGGACATTTCTGCGACTCCCACACATCAGAATGAATCAAGTCTAGAATATGCTTACTAGCAGTTGATCTACCAAACTTCAATCTATGCTGCTTGCTTGTAACACAGTGCTCACAAAATGGTAAATTCACCGATTTGAGCCCGGAATGAGATTACGTTTTGCAAGAATCTTCAAACCACATTATGACATGTGGCCTAATTTGTGCCACATCATCATCGTTTCTTCTTGCTTGCTGATGCAACTGATGCATCTCCTCCTGCAACGTATCTCCTTGAAGCCTGTATAGATTTGCCGTGGTTTTTCTACTTTCATCACCACAAGAGCACCTTTAACAACTTTCAAGATCCCACCTTCAACATGGGTCTTGCATTCGAGGTCATCCAATTTCCCAATAGACAATATATTCTTCCTCAAGCCCTTCACGTGTCGCACTCCTTGAATTGTTCAAATGGAACCATTAAACAATTTTATTTTGACAGTACCAATACTAGCAATTTCTAAGGCATGATCATCTCCCATGAACACAGATCCTACCAAGAGGTTCATAACTGTAAAACCAATCACGGTGTGGAGTCATATGCCATGATGCTCTTGAATCCATTATCCAAATATCAGTGAGCCGTTTACTACCTTTAGAACCAATTGCTGCCTCGCTCAGGGATTTCTCCATCTGAGAGGTACTCGCAACACATCCTTGAGAGGTTGATGCTTCTGGGGCTTTATTTGCATTCTTCTTATTGTTCCAACAATCTTTCTTCAAGTGCCCTCTCATGCCACAATGGTAGCATTTGAAGTTCTTCCTTCTTTTGACTTTGATCTACTCGACCATGACTCCCACTAGAGTCACGCTCCATTGATCTTCCTTTCGTCACCAACAGCGCCTCTGCTTGCTTTGAGCTCTCCAGTCTATCTTCCTTATTCTTGTGCCTGGACTTCTTTTCAAGAATAGCATCGGTGACATCATCAAAGGATAGAGTTGGTAGTATTATTATTTGTGATGTTGATGATGAGTTGATCATATGAGTCAGGTAGACTTGAAGTAGAAGCTCCACACGTTCATTCTCCATTATTTTATAATCTAATGCTGTAAGTTGGGAGAATAAGGTGTTCAGATTGTTGATGTGGTCTGTCATATGTAGACTCACTCATCCGAAGAGTATACAGCCTCCTCTTTAGAAATATTCTATTGTGAAGAGACTTGACCTCGTACAGTTTGACAAGAGCATCCAGATCTCCTTTGCTATCTTCTTTTCTAACACTAGACAATCCTGAATCTCCATTACAAGATATAGATTGGCAACAACATTAGCATCCATCTTCTTCCATTTTTCATCAGGAACTTTGACGGCTCCCTTCAATTCCGGTAAGCAATTGTCCTTCCTCAAGATTGCCTTGATCTTCAATTTCCACAAGAAAAATTATTCCCATTGAACTTCTCAAACTCAAATTTTGCTGCCATGGTGATTCCAACCTATTTCTCTACTAGATGGTCACTTTTTTTTTCACTGTGAATAGTACTATATATGTGAAGTACCATATGTATGAATAGTCCTATATACTAAACGGTATCTTATATGTGAATAGTACCATATACGTGAACAGTATCGTATATTTATACTATATAGAACAAATCCAGTATACATTAACAATATTGTAAAAGTATACAATTATACGTATAACCAATGACCGAGAGTAGTAACCCGCAACGTGGACCAATGGCTCTTCAAGCACCAGGGAAAAATTCTTTCTGATGTGGAAGATTAGAAGCTAAACCACAGAGCATACTAAGAAAAAATCACATCGTACCAAAGCTCTGATACCATTGTTGGGTACCAGAGTTATGGAAGCAGATCAACGCAACTAAAATAGAGTTAAGAGAATGGAACTGACACACAATATTTACGTGAAAACCCCTAATGATGAGGGAAAAACCAAGGTAAGGCCGAGAAAGGTTTTCACTATGTGAAAGATAAAATTACACTTCTCTAATACTAAGGAGAGAACAATAACACACTTTCTTATACTAGAAGAATACACCTTTCTCTATAAATATAGGAGAAACTCTCAGAAGACACTATATATTACAGAACGCTCTTAGTTGTTTGATATTGAAGTGAACAAATTTAGCTTCTATTTATAAAGCCTCGGAGTTACTTGTGCAATCAATGTAGTAACTATCTCGTGATTTCATGGTCACATGATAAGTTATTGTGCATGTATAGTAACTTACACAATAACTCTTGATTTTGGTGCCTCCTTCTTTGGCCTTTTTTTTTTTTTTAAGTAGCTTTATGCCACTGACATTTTTCACACATAGTACTTGCAATGCAGCCTCGTCTTTAAAACAACGTTTGCAAGAGTTAAATACCTGGTACGCCGAGGATGCAGTAACGAAGATGAAGCCATTAGGGAAATGTGTCCGATTCAGCGAAGCTACTTGGGAGTAGGTGCAACAACACCTTTTGTGAAAGTAGAATAGAGGAAGGAGGACAAAGAAAGAGAAATCCATTGAATGCCATCCGTGCTAGCTTATTCTGCTTAATTGCTTTTCAGGCAAATGCATGCACCCCTTGTATAGGAAAGCTAAGTGCTCTGCTTACACGTTAATTCAATAATGTGATATTAATACTAAAAAAGCGACTTGGCAGGCCTCAATCTTTTGTTTTTTATCCTCAAATTGAATTATCAAATATGACGGCGGTATTTATAAGATATATAGTATGAATTTTAGTATGTGGCTAGCGTCCATGACCCTTGACTGTCCATAGATTGACACTTCAGAGTTCTAAGTATGTGTTAGAAATTCGTTTTGAAGTCGAATATGTATTAGATATTTATAAATTAAATAAAAATGTATCATTATCGATCTAATAATATTTTCCCACAATTATGGATTTTTATGTTTGGACCGAAATCTTTTTGAATTAGAAATTACATGACCAATCAGCAGTTTATTTTATTCACCCCACCAGAAATACCATGACATGTGTGAATCCGTAGTTTATTGGATAAATACGAGATGAAATATTATTACTCTCTTATTAGGAAAAGTTTTAAAGCTTATTTATTTTGAGGTGATTTTTGAAAATTAATGTAATAGAAAATTTTAATTTCTCTCTATAGAAATTGAATTGCAACAAATAAAAATATTTTGAAAATCTCAAAATTACAGCTTTGATATTAAGCTCAAAGCCCAATTCTCAAAGCTTTGTGATGAAAATTCAATTATAAGATTGAATGTCGTTATTATCTTGAGGTTGCTCAACCTGATCTACACCTCATATTTTATCAATATCTCATGATACAGGAGTCCAATTGAGCTTATTCCTTAGACTTTGGAAAGCTAATTTAATTCTATACAACTTCATGTCTAATAATTGACATTGTAGCGATTGCTATAAGGCTCACAAAGTGACGATTCAGATTTGTTCTTGTCCCAGAACGCAAATTAGTTCAATCCTGGACCAATGGAGCACGGAATTAAATATTTTGGGCCAATTTTGTGTAATTAAGGTTTAACCAAACCCTAAAACATAATGAGGGCTATAAATACAACATCTCAAGATTGAAAAAGGGTCTTTGGTTGCCTTCGATTTCCTTAGACAATATGAGAGACATCATGGAGGAGTTACGGTTTTGGCAACTCCATCAAGAAAAAGAGGTGCATGAGTAATGCTAGTATAGAATCGGGTTACAGTAAACCTTACACGTGATAATATGTCAAACATTTAAAATATAATTTAATATCATTGTATATAAATATTAGAAAAATCAACCATTAATATATTAATTGCCACGTCTCATGGCACACATAAATCCGACTCTGTATATACTATCACCATTCTTTCACAATAAGTTGTCCTCTTATTATAATGTAACTCGCTTATTATTCAATTCTAGTTAGTTTTATGTGTAACATTATTATTTTTCTTTATGTAATTATTTTAATCATTTTTAAATATATTAATAGAAGAGTACGTCGAGCCTTAATTTGCGATGCTAATTTGGAAAAACCATCGCAAATTTAACGGTGGAGATCTTATTTTCTTAGCTAGCAAGGGACCTCCATTTTATTTAATTTGTAGCTAGAAATATTTATTAAGAAAAATATTTTTAGAATTCTTTACTAATTAATATTTAAAATACTATTAAAATAAAAAAAAATTTAACAATATTTTTACAAGTGTTGTGTATAGATCGTTACTAAAATATCTTACCAACATTTTATATGATTTAGTAACATTTTTTCAAAGTATTACTAAATATCAATTGTATTATAATATAACCGGGCGAAAATTTCTGGTAAGAAATGTTATTTATACAACATGAAAGGCTCCTATTTGCTATTGCCTATTTCAGAAATCTTCAAAATTTATCACTCAAGTCAGCTAAGAAATGTTGAACAAGCTTAAAAATCATAAATTATTTCACTTTTCAGTTACTCTTGTTAATGATTAATAAAATTTGTAAATTTGACTGCTAAGTGTTTCCCGTTGTATCACTTGTGGCATATATATACATCACGTGCTTAAGTGCCTTAAACAATATTGTTAACTCAAGGTAGTTTATTTTGTTCAGCGTAGACCAGGATTAGTAGTTTATTTATTCCATCAAAGCAATAAGCCATGACCATCACTATGATCCTGTGTGAATCACTAGTTTACGAATGGTGTTTTTGGAGTATATATATATATATGTACTGGAGTAATAGTCTTGTTTGCTCGATTGTGAACTTTGGCAATCTTCTTCCCACAAGAGATATTATTGCATGCTTTTTGGATAATTGCCGGATGTAAGTGGATCCATGAGCCTAAAATCAATATCAATCAACATTCAATTATTCAATATTTCTTTCAATAAATATAGGAAAAACCAAGACTGAATATGTATATGTATCCTCAAAACCTTAATATAGATATACCCCTGAAGTTAATTGAGGAGCTTTTGTCATCTATACATGAAGTCAATTGTTCTTTCGGCCTTCTGCCTTTTGGTTGGATTTGGAATCTGCGAGTGGTAAGTACCAATTTGCTACCAATGTTATGCCTATTAAACCCTATTGAGGAGCTTACACACAAATATTGAAATATTTTTTAATATTATTATAGCTAATCAAATTTTAATAAAATATATATTAGAACAAAACCTATCAATATTTCCTGTCTTAATTCTTATCCCCTTGTTTACTCGAAAGTTAATAAAACTAAACCTAATTAGCTTTAAAGCTTCAATATTCTAAACAAAGTCACAAACCTGTTATTTGGCCTTTTAAACTCTGACGGTAGCAAATATGAGCAAGAAGTTGGTAATGTATAACTAAATAAGGCTCAGTCGTCCCAGAATCACCAACAGGGCAATTTTTAGTCATCCAAGCAGAGCAACGATTGGGTGCCATTCCCCATTTGCATAGCCATGTTGACTTTAACTCCATGGTTCATTCATATAGTAACCCAATCACCCTATCACAAAAAAGATCTAAAGCAAAGCTCTGAAGATTAACATGAGTGATTGCATGCTAGGATTAAAAAAAAAAAACCCATATCTAAATATTATTTGAATTTTTTGAGGAAGCAATAGACATTAATTAGTATGAATGGAAACTCACATTAATTAAGGTCTTCTAAGGTTTTGTGTTTTGGTTTCTTTAGGATCCCTATCTTTTTATTGTTGGACATCTTTGTATCTTCTCCTGCTCATTTTCTTGATAAGAATCTTGAGTCATTTTTCAATTATAATCTGAAAATATAACTAAAATCAAAATCATAAAACTAACATAAATACCAAAAATCCACTAAGTAAGTAAGATTTTTGTGGCACATTAAGCTTATCCATTAAATACTCCAACTTTTAATTTTGTTTACTTTAGCTTATGTCATTTAGACACAGAAAAAACATGGTCAATTGCTAAAAGCTGGAGCAAACTAGAAATAAACAACCAAAATCGGTAATTTAAAATCGACAATTTTGGCTTGTATAGTTTTCAAAGAGTGACGATGGAGTACATCAAGAAACACAAAATCAGTAAAACGGAAAAGAAAAAATGACAATCTTCAACACCGAAATAAACCACCAAACGTACTAACTGAAATATGACTTCTAGGGCTTTTGCCAAGGCTTCAACAACTTCATCCTCATTCATGGAAGATAAATCTAGGCATTTTTTCAATTCCCACGTGCGGCGTGCCTCTAGTATTCTGTCCATGTCAACCTCCTCAATATCAATACCATCGCACTCTAAAGCAGATTGAGGGACTCTTTTTGAATTCTTTGTTACACCTTGTCTCTTGAACAAGATGCAGTCCTCCTTCTTTCTTCATTTGCCTTTTGAATGTTTCAATTTCCTCTTTTTCTCAATTTCTAGCTAAATCTGATCTTCCTGAAAATCGGTACATGTTGCTGACTTTTAATAGCGGAATTGCTGAACAAGATGCGAATAAAACCTATTGCAATAGGCAAAAGTTAATTTTGGTTGTGGATGATCATGAGCAAGAGCTATATATGTATGTAAGAGATATGTTGGTGCAGAAATTGTTGAGAAGCTTGAAGCAGTGGCCCTATAAATCAAAGGCTTGCTAATCACTACCTCCCTGAAACTTTTTTGTAAAGTTAAGCATTTTAACCATTTTCTTCAACTTGTAAAGTAATTCACCTTATATAATAATATCTGCAACTTATTATCTAACACAACAATAATCAAGTATTATTTCTTCCTTAAGACCTTAACTATTAAGTGGATTTTCTTTGCCTAACTTCAAAGTGGGTTTTATCAGCCAAATCCATGGAACAACAGCCAGTTATTTCCACGAAATGTTCAGGAACTTAGATATCTTTAACCCAGATGTAAAAACATACACCTAACAAATTTGGCAATCTGGTATATTAAAAAAAAAACTACTTTCAAAAGGCTAATTAACTATATCCGAAATTGTGCTATTTGCATTTCTGAGTTATTCCAAAGTCCAAATTAAACAATATCATAAAAAGTTTACCTACGGCATATATATGCATGCACCTTCAAATTAAATTTCCTTGAGATTACGAATATGGTGAAGCATAGGTATTGAATACTAACATTGTTGCATCTCCTCCCTTTATTATTATTATAAAAAGCTTGACTCTCAAAGAAAGAAGCATAGAAACATACATCACACGCCCAGAAGCGATACACTGACAACCGAAAAGAGCACCATATTGAAACAAAGATGGACCACAACAAAGAACAAGAAAAGGGGGTGGGGGATGACGACATAAGAGACACCGAAGAGCAAAATCAACAAACAACAGAAGGCGCAAAGAGCAACACTCGAATCAACACCACCCAAAGCCCTCCTCCCTCTATTCAAAGGGAAACAAAGCTATCCAAGAGAAATAATTAATGGTTAGGGATAAAATGCATTTGGTTCATTCTTGTCAATTGTCATGCATTGTTGGTTGCATCCAAGAGTTCAACCAAACACTTCATTGAAAGAAGGTCCACTATCCCTTCCAATAAAGGGTATTGGATAGGACAGCTAGCCCTAATCACATGAAGCGTTCAGAAGAACTCCAAGGGACAGCCAACAAACAATCTCTTTGTTTACACATGCTTCATTTGTTGTCTTGGCTAATCAAATGCAGAGCAAGAATTCTATTTATAGGGGAGAATTATGTCAGAACAAAATAAAGGTGTGAATTTATGTGGTCATGGAGAAACCAACGCAATTGAGTTCCTTTCTACCTATGAACCTGGTCAGGATGTTTGTAAAGAAGGGAAGGAAGATTAAAGAGAGATATATCCCGTTGCAGTGAATGATGAGGTGGGCTCGTTGCTGGAAAAGTGATATACTCAAAACATATGTTGAAAGCTAACATAAGATACCTTCTCAATCCTTTTCCGTCACTTCACAGTGATGACTTTATTGCTAGGGCAAACACAAGACTTGATCATGTGTAGTTAGAAGAAAAAAAAACAGAAAAAAAGAAATTTATACTTTTTTCTTCCTTTGGGTTCGAGTGAATCAATCCTTATAAATTGACATGCTCAAATATGAAATATCTCAAAAGATTTTGCCTTTGGTATTGTTGCTCAACTTTAAGTTTTCAAGAAAGTCTCCATTTATGCTTAATTGCTTAATGAGCTAATTCTACATTCACTATCTTATCGTTAAAAAATTTTCCATCAACCAATAGTAATTAATTGGAATTTTTGTTTCTTTCTCTATAGCTCTTGAAGAGGCAAAACTTAAATTTTTCTTCAACTAGTTTAGTGAACTTGTGTTGGCAAAAACGAGTTTACTTTGATGAAAAAAATTGTCAAATTAAAACCATGGAAGGGAAAATCGGACTAGACGGCAAGGCAGGAGGCACCGGCTGTTTGTTAACTCCAAAAATCAAGGAAAGTCAAAACTGGTCAAAATTAGGGAAAATTGGCGAAGTCTAAAGTTGACCGTTTGATTTTTTTTTTAAGATTTTTTTCCAAAACTTAAATACTAATATCTTATGGTAGCTAGGAGCAAAAAAAAAAAAAAGAACCAAAGAAGGAAACTAACAAAAATTGTTGGGTTTGTTATTCTTTTATCTCCGTCATTTGCTACTCACCATAAACCTCGTTGGTCACTAACAAATATTGTTTTCAAATGCTTTGTGACCGTATTGTGAGGCTAGACTTAGAGAAATTTTATATGGATTATATTTATTTTTATAGACCTATAAATATTTTTTTTATTAATTATGTTAATATTAATGATTTAATATATTTATTTATATTCTAATTAATCACATATATATATATATATTATTATATTCCAGTTAACGTAAAACCTTGAACCTCCAAACCTTTAAACCAAGACCTTGATCGGTTAAATATTTTTCAAATTTTTCTCTTTCTTGATTAAAACACACCTAGGATGCGTTCTTACCAACTTTCTTGCATCAAATCTTTTAATTTGGTTGCAATTAAATAAAAACACAACCACGTTTCCCAAAGTTGAGACTTTAGAATAAAAACAACCAAATCAATTTGTGTACGGATTAGTTCTGATCGAAAATCTTTTCCAACATTTTCTAATCAATGAGGGGTGAAAATAGGCCAAACAACTTGGATTATACCTTTATCAAGTCTTTCGTTCCTAAAACCACTAATCCACTATAACATGTTTTACATATGCATAATTTTTTTTAAAAACTAAAATATTAGGAAATAGGGTGGAAAATATCAAATTCGTGACCTCCCTTAGCTTATTGAGATATGCATGAGTCTACCATTAAATTGTGGGTCACTTGCTACATATGCATAAATTTTACTTATATACTATTGGAAGTCTTGATTTATTTTAATATAATTGAAGTTTTTTATATCATTTTATATTTGTGTGTGTGTATATATATATAGCTTGAAAAGTTGATAATTAATGAATTTAGAAAAACTTAAATAAGTATCACTTTAGCATAATAATAATAATAATAATAATAATAATAGCTATCATTAAAAGCTAGGCTTTTTAACAAAAAAAACTTATTTCCAGATGTCCACCACTTTAAATATTATTTACTACTATACACTAATTTTTCAATTAATATACACTAATTTTTTTTAATTATAGGAATACGGTTAATAATCAAACATTTTCCATACACATAATACGCTTACTATCAGACGTCTTATATATACGCATGGTTTTTCGAGACATACACACTACATTTAGCTAATGAATGTATTGTACTAACACATGAATTTTCAAGGAAGTGCTAGAGCACGTGTAAAACTGCTGGCTACCACCAACCACATATTATCCTTTCAATAAAAATGGCTCACTAAAAATTTGAAAACTATAACTTTTAGTTTTCATTTTCATATTTCCCAAAAATCTAAAACTAAAAATTGAAAATGAAAACTAAAAACTAAAATATTTAAACTAAACAGGCTCAAAAATTTTCATATTAGATAGTTATTTGTGAGTGAGAGAGTATAAGCTAATGAATGAAGTAAACTAGCTAATTACTCCTTTGATTTTAAAATAACTGTCAATATGAACAAAATAATATATTAAAAGGTCAATATTTCAAACACAATTATATTCAAATATATTAATATTTTAATATATCATTTTGTTCAAATTAATAGTTATTTTGAAAAGAATGGAGTCCTAATTAAGCATCTAACTAACTTGAGTAACTTCTAATTAACTCAGCCAAGCACCAATTATCCCCTCTATATATGGCTACAACACCGAGGTTCATTGATTATCCAAACATTTCAAATTGAATCCCAGACAATTGTGGATACTCGCACTTCCCAATGGTTCAAAAATCATTAAGAAGTCTAAAAGCAAGCCAAATCACAAGCCCTAAAATGTGTAGCACCCAAAGTTGTTTAGCCTACGTATACACTACATTATATACACCATCAATTGCATATCTTCCTCAAAAGGTATAGTCTTTTGAGAAATTTTTATGTTTGTGTAGCACATTTAATGTGAACTCTACAAATGTGTATAACTACTCATTTTAAATTTTTTTTATATAATTTTTTAAACATTACAAATTAAGATGAAGAGCGCACACTCTTCGTTTGAGCACACACTCTGGATCTTTTACAGAGTGCACGTCCAGATATTGTTGCTAGCCACAGTCTTGAATATGGTTGATTTTCTAATGTCATAATATGGGTTACTCGAGAATAAAGCATATTTTTTGGTGGCAGCAACTGAATTACCTGAATGTATATCGTTGCTACAATGCTACCAACTGAAAGCAGTATAACCACACAATAGCATCAGTCTTCCATGAATTTTGGAACAGGAAGGGTGCATAATTGAATTTTTGTTTTGATATGCACCAAAACTTAAACTAAAGTGATTAGAGCTGGATACCTTTTATATGTAACATTCCCTTTAAACATTTAATGATTCTCTTTGACCTAAACTACAAGGGATTTTATCAGGGATATACAGGAACAAAAAAAAAAAAAAAACCCAATTTCTCGCATTTGTACATGAATTTTGATATCTTTAATCCTATTGAAACAACCTAAGCGTACAACAAAAATTTGCTATCATAAGATAACTACTTTAAAAAAAAGGTTAATTATACTATATCCAAAATTATGCTAGCAAGCGTAATTATTCCATAATGTTCACATGCAATCTCACATGCATTTGGTAAAGCACTAGAATTCAATGCCGACATAGCTGCATCTCTTCACCTTATACAATGGGAAAACAAACAAATTCACCATCAGTTGGATCACATAAACATTATTTTTATGCCAAATTCTTACCAATAGTGAATTGGCAGGCAATACCGAATCAGAAAAATCGAAGCAGAATGTGGAGAGAAATTGAAGATATAGTAGTAGCTAGTATAGCAAATAATGCCTGTGACCTTTCTTTCTCTGATAATTATGCATGCTCAACCCCAAAGCGGAGGAGTTAAAGATGAAAAGTCTTACAAAACAAAACCAAGATGCAGCAAAAGTCAAATGCATCCTAATTAAAACACATGCTGTCAAACCCTCTAAGGCACATTCAAAACGCCACATACATATCACTGCATCAGTGACATAACTAGTAGCATTTAAGCGTATAGCAAATTGACAGCAAAATAATGCCTGTGACCTTAGAATGTCCTTACGTGCTTCCCCTCTTCAGCAATAAAGATAATCAACAGTGAAATTTGAAACCCGCTGAGTTGAGTTGAACATAGGACTTCCACAAAAAAAACACTCATATAAAATTGTAAATATTAATATTTAAACATTTGTGTTTAATTTGAAAATGAAGTGAATTTAGTTCACTCTAGCTAATTGCTACCGTAGTGTTGTTTGCACCCGAAGTTCCCCAAACACTTCATTTAATGAAGGGCTATCCCTTCCAAAGGGTATTGGTGGAAAGGACCAGTTAGCTAGCCCTTAATCATATGAAGCGTTCAGAGGAACTCCTAGGGACAGCCAACAAAAAAATCTCTTTGCTTACACATGCTTCACTTGTTGTCTTGGTTGAACAAATGCAGAGCAAGTATCCTATTTATAGGGGAGATTATGTTCGGAGAACAAAATAAAGGTGCGAATTTATGTGGTAATGGAGAAACCTACGTAAGGAAGTTCCTTTCTACTTATGAACCTGGTCAGGATGTTTGGAAAGAAGGGAAGATTAAAGACGGATACCATTGCAGTGAGTGATGGAGTGGGCTCGTTCATGGTAAAGTTATTCAAAATATATGTCGAAAGCTAACATAAGATACCTTCTAAACCCTTTTCAGTCATTTTGCAGTATGAACATTATTGCTAGAAAATACAATATATATATATATATATATATATATATATATATATAATCATTTATATACCTCTGTCTATTAGCACTAGATAATTTTATGATATGGTACAAAGCCATCATGATCAAGAGATAGATGTTTGATTTTTATTATGCAAAAGATGTTATCATTGGGGGCATGTTAAATATAAAATTATTAGTGTATCTCTATCTATTAGTTTAACCTTTTGAGATAAATAGATAGTTTCATGATAGCGTGATCATCTGTAGTTAGAACAAAAGGAAATTTATACTCTTCTCCATATTTAGATTCGAGTGAATCGATCTTTGAAAAATTGGCATTCTCAATATGAAGTATCTCAACGTGCAGATTGTTTTGATATCTTTGCTCAAACTTTAAATTTTCACCAAATTATTCATTAAATATTCTACATTGTCACTTCACTATCTTCTTGTTAAAAAAAAAAAAATTCTCCATCAACAAATGGAAATTGAATAGCTCTTCAAGAAGCAAAGTTTGAAATATATTCAATCATGTGAGCTAACTTGGTAATTTTTGCAAAAATTGGAACTGCTTCGAAGCTAGACCGCAAGCTCGCCCCATGCCCATATGAAGTTGATGGACGCGGCCCAATTCTTGAAGCAATTGTGCCTAGCACGTGTCGAGACTAGATTGCTGGAGCCCACTCCTTGCCTCCTCCTATGAACGAGGGCGGAGCTAACCCTTGTTTTGGGGGCTCCAATACTAAAAGATAATATAAATGTCTTATAAATCATTAAAGATCAATTTATCTTATAAATTCTTAAAAAAAATTAAGAAAATACTAATTTGTCTTATACTTTTAATTGCAAGGGATCATGAAGTGATATTTTTAATTTGTTTGAAGGATCAATTTGTTTTGCAATGTTTTTGTCAATGATGACCAAATGCGGAGTTTATTCTAAAAGAAAATGCACATTCTAATCAAAACTTAAGAAACACATATATTCACAACATATTGTCTATTACAATATTGAAATATCTAACCAAATAAAATGTTTATAAGAATTGATATCAAATATTTGAATTGCATTTGCTTAGTTAGATAAATATAAACAATAAAAAAAAGAAAATGTGAATGATAAAAGTGAACTATTGAGATATTAAACTTATCTAATTTCTTCTTAAAAATAATAATATCACCTATAAATTCTTCTAGTTAAAAGATAAAAAATTTTAGGGGAAAAGATATATAAATATATAAATCTATTTAAAAATTAAAAATTTCAGGGATAGCCATGGTCACCCCTACCCTATATGATGCTCACCCCTGTTATTGCGTAAGAAGGTTAATTTCCTTGGGAGTCCTTATCATGTTCTAGATTTGGAAGTTTTGTGTGTTTTTGTTTTGTGCTCTTTTCACCTGTTGTTATTATTGTTATTATTATTATAACTACTACTATTTGTCGTTTTCTCTATTGTCTTATCATTTTGGTGCAAGCTTGATGTACTCCCTTGCTACCTTTTTTTAAGAGTCTAGCACTTTTTAAATTAAAAAAAAGGGCTTGTTTTAGCCTTGGAAATAGAACTCCAATTTCAAATGGTTGGCAATAATATCCTATTAATAGAAATGTCATTTGGGCTCGTATTTGTGGTTCAATGATTTGATTTTCTTTGGGCTTGTATTTGTGGTCCTGTTTGTTCAAGAAAAAGAAGCCCTTTGTTTCAATCTCTCTTGTTTTAATTAGAGTAAACACCAAATTGGTTCCTCACAATTTCGCTGATGGACAAATTGATCCTAACAATTGCAAACACCCAAATTGGTCCCTCACAATTGTTAAAATAGGACATTATAGGTCCTAACTTGCCTGTCAATAATCGGCCACGTGTCATAGTTGAAAAAGAGCTCGGCAGAAGGTGGAGCTCATATGAGGAAATAGAGCTCGGACACGATAGGAGGAGCTTCAACGACTGGTGGTCGAGACTGAGCATGTGACCAGCTCGCCACATGTCATCCGAGTCCTCGTCTTCAGTAAGCTCTGCCTCCACCTGGCCAAGCTCTATTTCCTCTCAGATGAGCTCTACCTTCTCCCAGCTTTCTCTGCCGGCCAGGGACCTATAGTGTCCCATTTTTACAATTGTGAGGGACCAATTTGGGTGTTTACAATTGAGTAGGATCAATTTGTCCATTAAAGAAATTGTCATGGACCAATTTGGGTGTTTACTCTTTTAATTATTTGGGCATATGTATTGAATAAAGGGAGCTTTTTGTGGGTTTGAGTCCTAAACAAAGTGATTGGGCTGAGTTGTGTCTCTTTTGAATATCTCTGTCTTTCTTGATAAAGAGGTTCCTTCCATCTTTCTTGTTGCTAATGTGGCCTCATATTTTTGTATCATTGAAGGGCGGTTGAGTTTTCTTGCTTCGGGTTTTGTGACCTACCATATGGTTATGATTAATATGTTGGTGTTTTGCTATAGGCATGGTTTGTTTTGGATTTGTTTTGAGCTTTTGTTTTGCACCATTGAAGTGTTATGTTAAACTCTTGTAGTTTTCCTTGCTTCTTTTTCAGAGTCAAGCCGAAATGTCATTTAATGATAATCCAAACGTTTGCAAGTAATTGCTGATTGTTTATCAACGTTGTTCAATGGGGAATATCATGATATAAGTATGAATATTTGAGATAAAAAGCACTTTTGGTTTGTGAATTAGGGTTGGCTTAAATGGCTAGAATCTAGCTAGTTGCGATGATACAAAGGTTTTGGGTTCAATTTTCACACATGAAACTTAATCAAGAAAAATTTACTCGTATTTTTACCCTTCAAACACGCATGCCCTAAGGCTTCAAATTTGTCATTCATTATGTTTGACAATTGCATCATTGGTAAAATTTTTCTTTCATTACTTTCGTTTTCTCAAAACCATTCAATTCTAAATGCACCGGCAACTTCTACCTTTCTTCCATGCAACATTGCTTTCTATCGGGCAACATTATATTCAACATTTGCATTTGTTTGCCCTTACTATATGTAAGAAAAAAAATTCCAGAAATTTATTTCTTAAATTTTTTATATATGATTTGGATAAGAATCTTTAAAGAAATTAGAAGATAATCATTTTTTTTAAATTTTTATAAGCGGTATAAAGGAGTTGGAGGATGCTAAAACCAAAATAACCAATCTTATTTATAAATCAAACCTCCCATACAAGACTTCTATTTTTTTTTTATCGACGTAGACTTTGGATTAAATGTTCCTAAATCCTCCTCTTAAGTCAAAGTCCTACCAAAATTTAGGTACAACAACTGTATCCACAAACATCCCTTATATTTCTTGAGTATTCAATTAATAATGTTGTTAACTAAGGTAACACATTCTCTTATACCACCATTATACTTGAAACATGTGCTTGAATTGCACATTCCTTAGAAGACTTTCAATACTAACTCTCTTCACTTGTACTTTTACTATTCATGAAGCATGCTAACCTCTACATTATCAAGAACTTCAACACAAAGGACCCAAATATGGATCAAAAAATGACCATTCTCTTCGATACTCGATCAACTAACTCCAACTAACCTAAACTATTGGCTCACAAAAAAATTAACGTGGTTTGGTCTATTATTGAACCTATATCTACCATCTCATAGTTCAAAAATCTTTTTGTATTTGCAACTTTTACATGGGAATATCGCAAACTATCCTTACAAAAGATTATATTGCATTAACAATACAACTAGAGGTGTTTGCAGGTGCGGTCTGGATCGGTTTTGAATATAAATCAATTCAATCCAAAATATATAATTTATTGCGGTTTGGATTGGATCATTTTGATTTTAGTTTTGAATCCAATCCAATCCGATTCAATTTTTATCGATTTGGATTGGATCAGCTTGTGGTTTTTTAAAAATAAAATTATTACTTTAAAATATTATAAATTATAAGTAACTTAAGTTAATAAAATAAAAAAGCATAAAATTAATTTACTAGGGAAAAAAGTATAAAACTAACAATATATATATATATATATATATATATATATATATATATGTGGTTTGGATAAGATTGGATTAGTCTTGAAAATTAGATCCGAATCTGATATAATCCAAGCAGTTTGTAAAAATGAAGATCCAATCCAATACAATCTAATTTTTTGTGATTTTGATCAATTTTCAGTTGGACTGAATTGGTTTAGCAGTTTAGATTAGGTTGATTGGATTTGAACACCCCTACATACAACTAACCACTCTCACCCATGTGAAAACCAAACAACCATAGACCTTATGGATAATTAAAACGCCTCAAATTACAACTCGAAGGCCGGAATTGTATATCGTTCAACCAAAAGGTTCACATAGATTATTAAGAAGTCAAATAGTGTTGTTTTAACACATAGGATATCCATTTTTTGGTGTTGAAATAATATTTTTGTTAAGAAGTCTAAGCCAGCCACTTCATAAGCCCAAAAATGAGTAGCACTCAAAGTTGTTTAGCCCGCTTATACACTACCTCATTATACATACACGATCATTAGCAAGTGTATATCCCTTTATGATCTTTTTTCCAATGATCGAAGTGGAGTAATTGACGCTATAATGTTACCCTAGAACCCTTAGGGCTAGTATATTGTGTACCTTCTCTGCGGAGCGCATATCCAAATTTTATTTATGGTGATCTCTATGCTACCCATTTCTATTTGAAAGGGTTTAAAACCCTTCTAATGTGATCCAATTGCATTTAAACATGTGGCAAATAATTAATAACATGAACAATGACTTGTCAATGTTTCAAAATTTATATTTAGGTCCTTTAACTTATTTTTTGTTATATTTGTATCCTAAATTCTCTTTAAAAAAGTTAAATTAATCCTAAATTTTAAGAACCCTAATTATTCCCCTCTTGTATATATAGTCCTAGAAAAAACAAAAGTAGCATCCTATCTGAATAAATTCGTTGCAAATTTTTTTTGACATTGATGATTCTCAAAGCAAATTCACCCCAATCAATATTACTAAAACAACCCAAGAATTACTAGTTATAATCCTTTTTATTTTCATTTATGCAGAAATTGGATTGAATTTTAGCTTTTGTTCTCATTGGGTGGCGGATTGCATATGCAATGGATTTTGTTAAGCAACTTGAAATGTAATTTCCATTTTTTAAGAGATTTTGGGATTAAATTATGAAATAATCATATGGGTTGCCTATGTGGCTATGATCGCTCCCAAAAGTGAGTGGCACTAGCAAGTATACTAGGCCGTCAAGCAATAGAGTAAAAGAGAAGGTTGTCGTACCCACAAAGATAATTCAAGTGCCGATTCTAGTTAATTAGATGACAAATTGAACAATTGAAAAAAGTTGATATCAAAAGGAATTTAAAGGCTAAAATGCTAAAAAGATGTAATTGGGATATGAGAGTTGATGGAATAGAGTGCTAAGGAGATTTACTTCGACTATGTGTAAACAATATGCAATATAAACTTCAATATGCCTTGTTCAAATTCAACTAAGTGATGGTAGGATCCCTATGTTCATTAAAAGTCTTTCTCAAGATTATTTAATGCTACTCAATTAGAGTTAAACACCTATTCTCTTAGTATGCTTAATTCCAAATAAGTGATTTAATTCTAAATCCTTAAATACCACATGAATCATGTTTACCTATCTCTAGGTGTCATTTAATTCATGGCATGTAGATATGACTTTTACTCCTTTTCTCAAATTTGTAATAACCCTTATAATCCTAAATTGGTGATCAAGCAATTCAAGATAAGTATATGCAAATGCAATGCTCACCATCAAATAAGAACAAGACATAAATTCATTTACATTAGCACAATATCAAACACATAGGCTCCATAAATCACCCTAAGTAAAGAAGGTTTAGTTAAAAGTCATGAAAAATAAAACAAAAGCAACATCAAAAGAGAGATGAGAAAAATCCATGAATAAAGAAAAATACACAAGAAGTTGAAGAATCAATCCCAAGAGCGGTCTCCTTCAGGTTCTTGAAGCTTCAACCTTTTGTCCTCAATGCTCTAGCCTCCTCTTCCCTAAAATTGTGCTACTCATGTCACTCCACTTTCAATGTGTTTTTCTAGGTTTTTGTGTCAATCATGGACTATCAAAATCAGTCCAAGGCCCAGTCAACATATTAGCCTCGTGCACCCACGCTATAGCGTGGCTATGGCTAGGCTAGAGCATAGCTTAAGTGAAAAGATCATAACTCTTACGGCAACCCACGTTATAGCATGGGTTCCCACGCTGTAGCGTGGCTTTAGTTTCTACACCCATGCTCCAGCATGGATTTCTAACATACCTTCAGCTCCTATCCTTGCTTCTTTACACTCCTAGCTCAATTGCTTCCCTAATTCTTCTTCTAAAAAGCTACAAAACCAATGGAAAACACAACTAAAATGCAAGGGTAAACTTGACTATAATCATACAAGAATTTGAATCGCAGGATGTAAAAAGGCAACTAAGAAAACTAAAGGAAAATATAACTCCTAAGGGAGTTATCAGGCTAATTACTTGCTACATGTTCAGATGTAATTAGGCCATATAAAAGGGTTTCAAACCCCTTTAAATAGAAGGGGTACAGTGGAAACCACCTTTGTTTATTTGCTGATCCTGAATGTTAGCTACAAAGTAGATTTTGTCAGCTAATTATCCAGGAACCAAAATCCAATAATTTCTCGCATTTGTTCAAGAATTGATATCTTTACTTCAAGAGTAAATATCCTATGTAGTCCCCCAAAAAAATTTTACAAGACAATTTAGCTTCTCAAAAATTGAAACTAAACTCTGGTCTCTTAATATTTAATAATAAGATATATTAGTGTCTCTATATATTTAATTATTTAAGCACTAATAGATTTTCCACTATGTGACCTATCAACATGCATGACGTAAAGTGACACGTGTGTCATTTCAAAAGGTTGATTATACTATCACCCTCCTGGATTCAAGCCAGAGACTTGCTGGAATCCATTCTGATGTGGGTAAAGGTCCAGTGTGCTTGAAGGATTAATTGGGCTTAAATTCCAAGGCTTGTATTGCGAATGGAACTTGTAACGAGGAGGAGGTCCTTGCGACCATTGCCTAACAACGTAAAAGTAAGAAGAAGTTTGCGCTACGGATCGGATAACGTATATAATGGAGAAGAAGAGCTATAAAAGTCATATCTCCACCATAGCTTTTGAGGACTATGTATGTTCATCATCCTTTAACGATTTTGATGAAAATGATGACGATGTGGTTGATCCCTTAGCAAACCTTCTCATGGACAAAGAAGATGCCACTTAAAACGAGCCCGAGCTAGAGGAAAAAATCAAGGGACAGGAGAAAAGGCAAGAATATGTTCCTGGTTCTTGAGTGCAGTTTTTTTTTTTTGTTCCTTTTTGAGTCTTAGGAGTTCCGTGCTGAGTTTTTTTCTTTAGGTCTGCTTCTTGTGTTTTGATGCTTTCCCTTCTCACCTTTAGTTGTGAGGTACTCATGCTCCATCTATTTGGGTGTCTTGAGCCTTTTATCAATCATAAAAAAAAAATACTAAATTAAAAATTATGTTGCATTGAGAACCCTGTTAAGGAATATAGCTAGGCATGCACCTCAAGCAGCTAGTGATTAATTATGTAGATTTGTTGAAGTACTAGTATTTAATGGTGACATTTGTGTCATTTTATAATGATCTCCACCAAA
Organism: Dalbergia oliveri; assembly: GCA_030441495.1. Classification (NCBI taxonomy): domain Eukaryota; kingdom Viridiplantae; phylum Streptophyta; class Magnoliopsida; order Fabales; family Fabaceae; genus Dalbergia; species Dalbergia oliveri. Next base: position 21,245,767 of record JAMLFY010000004.1, read on the forward strand.
AAATTTAAGCTGTTAAATACCGATATATAAATGATTTTATATTTAATGCTTATCTCACACAATAACCTCCGGTAATAGCACATTAATATTGATCTAAGTTATAGCTGAGCAGCTATACCTTTTCGCTTGTGAAGAGTTCAGGGAAATTGCTACTAAGACTCCCAGATAATCACCGAAGTATCGGCATTAGTGCATGGTTAACTCAAGTGACTCTTCGAAGTTCCAAAATATCTTCTAATTTAAAAAAAAATGATTTGCATTTGACATTATAAATAGACCAATGCACGTCCATGGCTTTTACACATTTATCAACGAGTTCAAGAATTAAAAATTTTATATATCATCAATCAACTTGCAAACATGGAACTAAAGAAAGTATAGAATCAGGAGAGACATTGAAGGTAGTACCATAGGTAGCAAATTTAATCAATTACGAAATGTAAAAGTAAGACAAGCCCGAGTCGTGTTGAACATGGGGAGTTCCCCATACACAAATAAAACAATAAACAGCAATATAATTCCATTTGGGAATGAAAGGAATTTGGTTCATTTCTTGCGGTACAGTGTTGGTTGGACAAAGAGTTCCCCTAAACACTTCATGACACTTCATTAAATTGGACTAGTTATAGTCCCACACATGAAGTGTTCAGGAACCCTAAGAGACAACCAACAAATTAATATTATCCCTTACGCATGCTTCACTAGTTGTCTTGGCTTGACAAATGCACAGCAACTATTCTATTTATTGTGAAGAATTATGTGGGAAGAACAAAATAAATGTGTGAATTTATGTGGGCATGGACAAATCTACGCAATGAAGTTTCTTTTTACCTATGAACCTAGTCATGATGTTAGCCAAGAAGGAGAGAATAGAGAGATCCCAGTTGTCGTGACTTGTGAGTGAAGGAGTGGGCTCGCTACCGTAAAGTGATTCAGAACATGTATCAAAATCTTCTACAAGAACCTTCCTCAAACCCTTTCAGTCATTTTGATAGTCAGAACTTTATAGCTAGGGCAAATATAAGAGGTGATTGTTTAGTATAGTTAAAAAAAAAAATTAATTTATACTCATTTCCCTCGTTTGGCCTACCAAAGAAAGAACTATGACAGATAGAAAAAAAGGGAAGTAAATGACACTCAACTTTTGAAGGTATAATTATTACAGTTCCTATATTTTCACTAAATTTTAATTAGATTCCTATAATTTAAATTATAGAGATCTAATTAAAAATTTGTAAGTAGATTCCAATAGTGTATGATATTTTTTAATCAAATTTTTACTACTATGAAAAATAAAATATTCCATGAATATTTCATTTCCATCTCTCAGCTCATCCTCTCATGAAAACAAAATATTTCATATGAATATTCCATTTCTCATAATTATAGAAATTTGATTAAAAAATTTTATGCACTATAAATGCCTACTTATTAATTTTTAAATTATATGGATTCAATTAAAAATTAAGTGAACTATAGGAATGTATATAATTAAACTACTTTTTTAAAAGAAGAGAAGCAATAAGACCATTGATATATATCGAGAGGAGTCGTAATTACAACGTGGGCATGTTTTCTTACACTTTTGAAATAGTTTTTTTTTTTTTTTTTTTAGTGCGGTAGCACGCATTGGAGGTCGCTGAAGTGCAGCTTCTGAGCTGCACAATATTGTTATGGAAAAGAAAAGAGAGGTTACTGGCCCAAAAAAAAGATATGTTTCTTTTTTTATTTTTTTTAACTATAGTTAGTGAGACGAGTTAAAGGAATTAAATGATATATATTTAAAATATAAATGGTGGACCCCACTATTAAGTGGCAAAATATGAGTGGAATGAACATAGCTTTACTTACCAATGAGCTATTGGCCTGAATGGAAAGAGTTTGGTTCCTTAAATATGAGGTCTTGGATTTGATCCAAATTTATATATATATATATATAGAAAAAATATTATTGAAAAGAGTCCTACTTAGACACCTAATATTATGTGGAAGATTATTCTCTCACCTATTAAGTAAAGGTGTCACATTCATTAGAGTATAGAAATAATTTCTCATTATTAGACTTTTGGCGTGTTTGGAATCATAAAATTGAAAATGAATTGAAATGAATTATAAATCAAATATTATGTTTAAAATTAATTTGATAATAAAAATATTTGAATTTAATTAGAAATGAAATAATATGTTTGGAATTCAATGAAATGAGAATTAATTGATTTTATTTTAATTTATTATTTTACTTATTTTTCTCTTATTATATCATATATATCTCTCCTCCTTAAGATTTTTAAAATTTAAAAGGTCAAAATAGCCTTTTTAAATATTTAAAACTTGAAATCAATTCATTTTTACCCAAATCCTATAAAAATAGAAGGGATTTCCAAATTAGAAAAAATGAAATTTCATGAAATTAGATAATTCAATTCATTTTAGTAATACTAGCTCCAACAAGCATACACAGAAAAATAAAAATTCAATTCATTTCTTAAATAATCTTTTAACTTGCTTCGTATATTTCAATATATATCACTCTTCGAAGAAATAGTGGCTATATTCCATTTTGTGGACCTCCATGATATGATCGTGGCTCACCATATAAATAACTTGTTCGATATTTGCTTCTATGCAAGCTTGATAAATTTCCTACATTTTGCTAATGTACTTACAACAAATATATGTAATTTATTCATATAAAATCTCATAAGAGCTTTCTTTGTGTAACTAATTGACGAACAAATATTATATTTGTTAAACGTTTAAATCTGAATATTAAAAAAAAACATTATTCTTTTGAGATCTTTCATATCAAACTCTTTCTTTAGATATATGATATAAGAACTTCTTTAAAGAGCCCAATAATCAAACTTACTCATAAATTATAACGGTCACGATCATAAATTTCTTCTTAAACACATTATAAAAATAATACTATGGATCAAGACAGGAGAATGATATACTTATCAAAAGCAATACAATGTCATTGGTATATCATCACTTCAAAAACTTCATTTTTCTCATTTAGGTACATATTTGTATCGCACGTGGTTTACAGCTTCCAAGTGTCCAATATGCAGGCCGAAAGATTTCACATTCTACAAAACGGTGCAAATCCAATCTGTGGTTTGCTTCTTAATTGGACTTGCAGGAAATAAGAGAATTGCCCAAGTAGACTCTAAACTCTGACATTCCTTCTGGTATCAGGGCAGCCGGCCCAATCACTCTCACTTTAAGCTTTGAGTTTCAGCAGGAAACTAAACAAGAGGCCATGACCAGGGGATCGAGTTTCTGATGTATCGAAGCACTCTAGGGACAGCTGTACGATGGATGTCACTGTAAGGTACTACTGCTACAGTAAGTGATTGAGATTAAAAATTGGTTAGTGTTTGATGATTTAATTAGATCTTAGTTAATAGTTGGTTAGACGCATTATTCTATAAAAATTTGTACTTCATTTGTATTCTCACTTTTTTCATTTCATTAGTAAAATTTCTCATTTAGATTTTCTCTTAATTTTATCTATCTGTTTCTTTGTTAACATGCATTTCGACATGGTATCAGATTCTTATCATGAGCCCCTTTCACTGCCTAGTTCTATAACTCGTTTTTTTTTTCATTTTCTCCTCACTCTTTCATATTTTCTCTCCTTACAATCGCATACTGTAACAACTACACTACTGCAGCTTGCAATTAACCCTTGAATGAAGTATGTACTGCTGTGGCTTTCCAATTGTACAATAATTATAATCAATTCTGAAATGGAAAAGTGAGACAGACCCCGGTGTTGTGTTGACTGTTGAGCATGGGGATTCCATTCCATCAAACTCCAACAAATAATAGCCATGTTTATGTTTGGAAATGAAATTAATGGATTTGGTTCATTCTTATTGGTATGCGGTACTGTTAGTTGCACCAAGAGTTCCAAAACACTTCATTCAGAGAGGGAACTATCCTTTCCAAAGGGTATTGGAATTGGACATATAGGACTAGCTAGCTAGCCCCTAATCACATGAAGCGTTCAGAGGAACTCCAAGGGACAACCAACAGACAATCTCTTACACACTAGTTTTCTTGATAGGCTTGACAAATGCAAAGCAACACCACTCTATTTATGGTGGAGAATTATGTTGAGAGAACAAAATAAAGGTGTGAATTTTATATGGGCATGAAGAAATCTACCTAATGGAGTTCGATTCTACCAATGAACCTAGTCATGATGTTAGCCAAGAAGGGGTATGACGACCAAAGAGAGATATCAAGAGTGAAGAAGTGGGCTCTCGCTGCTTGTAAAGTGATTCAAAGCATAGATCGAAAGCTAACTTAAGATCCTTCCTCTGACCCTTCCAATCATTTTCATTGTCGAGAACTTTCTTGCTAGGGCTAATTCAAGTGTAGTAAGAGAAAAGAGAGAAGATAAATAATATTGTGATACAACTATTTTCCTTTTCTTCTTTCCCTAACATTTTATGTCCTCTTGTGCATAGTATAAGAATATTGTAGATTTATTATAACATTTCTCAAAAGAAATGTCCACTCTTTTCTTCCTTAGATGAGAGTGAATCAATCCTTATGATATACACGTGTATCAAAAGATTGTGCCCTTGATATTATATTGCTCAACTTTAAATTTTGACGTAATAATAATAAGTCTTGGCTCTTGGGAGGTCTTGATGATGATAATATGTAATTCTGCATTATCATTAATTCAACTCACTGTCTTCTTTTTAACAATTCTCCATCAACCAATGCAAATAAACATTTTTTTTTTCGTTCATCGGTCAGATATTTTCAAGAGGCAATTCTAATTTTTCTACTAAAAAAATATTGAATTTCTTCCACTATTTGCATTTGACGACTCCTCGACCCTCATGCTATATGTTTTCTTGTGAAAGCTCTTAATCAAGAAATTTTACATATGCCTAAAGTTGAAAGCAGAAAGCTGCGCAATTCGGCTTGGAATTTGGAATCTCTCAACTTTTGATTTCCACTACACAAGTTTCTCCCGTTTATTTAATTTTTTATTTACAAATTCATCTAAATTGAAAACGTACAGATATTTGAAAAGTATAGACAAGATATTTAAAATTGACGCTAAATGATTTTCATAACGACCAAATTTAAATAATTAAGCTACTTAATTGCTTCTCAAGTTGTTCTCTACTTAATTATAACAGTGATATTTAGGGGGTGTAAGTGCACTGGATTGATCCAATAAACTCAAAATTTAAATCGAACCAATGGAAACTGAATCAAACTGCTTTAGCTGGCTGAACTAAAAATATAGGGTCTAAGTGGATCTATTGATGCAATAAATCCAAAAATTTAAACCGAACCAATGAAAACCGAATCAGTTTGTTTAATAGATTGAACTAGAATTCAATCCCTAAGTCCATCCAATTACAACATAAAAATCAAAAGAAAAAATTACACCCACCTCCCTAAGGTTTGTCAAAATATAACTTGTATCTCCTTTATTTTTAAAATTTACATTTTAGATCTCTAAGTTTTGGAAAATCCTATCGTGTTAACATTAGTCTGTAAATGATTTTGACAAAACAATATACATATGCATAACACATGTTTTTTAATGGTATTATTGTAAATATTAAAAACCGTCACAACTATTAAATGACCATATTTTCCTTTTATTAAGTGATAGATAAAACACATCATCTTCCTATTTGCCCTTTTCCTAACATGGAAAGAGGGTATGTTTAATATAAAAGGACAATATTGTAATTCAAAAATTATATCACTCTTTAATATTTACAATAATATTGTTAAAAATCATGTATTGTGCATCTATTTACTGTTCCGTCAAAGTCACTAATGGACTAACATTAATAACGGAGGTCAACGTAGGATTTTTCAAAACTCATGGTGTAAAATTTGAAGTTACAGGGGTAGGTTATATTTGTAAATTTCAGAAGAGATAAGTGTAATTTTCCCAAATAAAATTGGGCAATTCTTTCAACTGTTTTTAGTTAAGCGACTCACTCTTTAATTTAGCCAATTCTCCAATTTGGTTATTGTACTATTTACAAGATTGGCCATGATAATACGTGAATAACTGATACGTGACTTCAACTTTTCAAACAATATACTTTGAATTATACTTTATTAAGAATATAGAAGTGAATTATATTCACCATTGTAAAATTACTTGAATCACGGGAAATTGAAGAAGAAGTACTGGTAGAGAATTGAAAACAAAGAAGGACAGAGAGAAAAAGGAGTAAATGCAATAAATGTGTATTAGAATAACCATAAGGAAAGATTTTTTTATTAAATGATAGGATATTTCAATAGTTTTTTTTTTATAGATATTCACACAATAATTAATTTTTAGAGGCTACGATTTTTTAGGTCTAACTAATTTAGGTATATGTATTAGTTTCTATCTTGTTTTTGCAATTTGATCCTTTCAGTTACAAAAGATTTCATTAAATCATCAAAATTAACATATAATGATTTATACTTGTAGTAATTTTTTTTGGTTTTGCGTTTTTTTATTTGTATTTATGCAAGGTTATGAGATAAAACATTAATATAGTTTTTATATGCAAATTTTTATTTGTTATGGGAAAATTATTAATTCTTCATAAATTAGCTTTGTTAATATGAAATAAAATTTATATTTTACAATGAATTAAATTATATTTATTTAATATTTAAGTTAATTTTTAAATTCCTTCATTGGTCTATTCATTATCCCAAGTTTGTCTTCACTCACAAATAACTATATGTGGCTATCTCAAGTGCAAGATAATAATAAAAAAAAACTGATTTTGAAATTACTAATTTTAGATGACAATGCAATTGCAACATAACAAATTAAAGTTGTTGTCTCCCATAATTGTTTCAAAAAATTTAAAATTCAGGTATGAATTTATGTAAATAAAATTCACGTATACGTTTTATATCTTTTATTTAACTTACTAAATAAAATATTATATTCATTACATTTTGTTATAAAGTTTTCCAAGCTTGCTTACTAATATCTTTTTTTATTATAATGCAGGAAGATCTATGAAGATCAAAATTTGAAGCCCGCAGGTAAATAATTTTTTGTAATATTTACTATTGTTAGTTATTTTATAAAAAAAAAAGAAAATTATAATAACCTCCCATGAGGCTTGGTGAAATTTACTTCGATTGTAATCTATTTGTTTGACCAGGTGAGACTAACTTCCTGAATATACTTGTGCGAATAGGCAAACAATATAGTAATTTTACAAATTTAAGAGAGACTAATGTAATGATTTAAAAAATTCAAGGACCTATTGATGAATAAATTTAACAAATAGTGGGAATCATGATGAAATTCATCACACCTCTAAGGATCAGGTCAGTGTAATTTACCCTATAAAATATTATCATCTACATACGTTTACCAAATTTAAAACTTTAATTTTCTCTATAAAAACAATTAAAACTTTTTTTTTATCACTCTTTGCACCACAAGGATCAAACAATTAGTAGGGAATATTCTTGGTTTGATTAATCTAGAGGTTCCTATAGTTTCACATAGTTTTTAATTAGGCCACTATGATTTAAAGTTTATAATCAAGTTCTTATACTATACAAAAAATTTCAATTAAGTCCCCATAGTTTTAAAATTTGTAATCAATTTCTTATACTTGACAAAAATTTTCAAACAAGTCCTTATATTGCACAAAAATTATTAATCAAGTCTCCATATTGTACAAAACTATAAAGACTTGTTCACAAAACTTTTGAGCTATAGAGACTTAATTGAAAATTTTTATATAGTATAGGGACTTGATCACAAATTGTTAAACTATAACGACTTGATTAAAAATTTTGGTAGAGTATAGAAACTTGATTATAAATTTTAAACCTATAAAGACCTAATTAAAAATTAAGTAAAATTAAAAAACTATAAAAAAAAAAACTTTAGAGTAAATAGACCAATATTATTTAAACATTGCAAAGTCTAATTAAAACAATATCCGTTCGAACACAATAGAATTAGACAAAGAAGAATGCGAAGCAAAATTGAGAAATACTTTGGTGCATTGAGGATTTTTTGCCAAAATAAACAAAAAAAATTATTAACGAATTAAAGAAAAATATTTGTTAATAGAAATGGCCAAAATTATGCGAATACGCAAGGACTCTTGCGTAACCAGTTTGCACATGAATATGCAAGGGCCCTTACATATTCATATTCATTTTGAATAAGCAGGGGCCCTTTGCGTATTCATGGCTACGCAAAAGTCCTTACGTATTCTTTGTTTTTACAACCCGCTTTGGACCCTTACATATTTGGTTGCCATTTCTATTTAAACTGCGCTCACTCTATTTGGTGTGTGAAGTGTTTTGTGAGAAAATGGCGAATGTTTCATACTTGTTCATTATGATGGAAAATGGAAGACACAACAAATGAAGGAGTGAAATTTTATAGTCAGAGACTTGTATCATTTTAGTTCGTCTATAAGTTTTTTGGAGTTGAAGGCAAAATACTTGAGCAGATAGGTCCTTACAATGGATTAGCCAGATGTTTTATAGAGTACCTATAGCATTTGGGAGTAGTGTGCTCAAGTATAACGCTTCCCATCTATGGCAACAATGAAACGAGCCTCATGTTTAAATTGCAAGCTCGATTTCCAGAGGTTCGAATAATGGAAATTTTCGTCGTTCTAGAAGATTATGATTGAGCTCTGCGGTTCTTCTCTTATACATCAGTTAATGAAGCCCTAGAGCAACATGGGTCTACACACCTGAGGTGGCCCAAGATCCACCAATTCTAGTCCCAGCTTCTAGACTCAGTGGTGCAAGATGGGGCCATCAACTAGACATATGCTTATTGCGGCTTTGACTTTCACATAGATCACAAGGATGAAGAAGAAGAGGAAGAAGAGCTAGGGTTGTATTAACATGAAGGTAATGAGTATAGTGATGAGGAAACACGTGATACGCAGTTCAATTATGGGGTCGATACCCAGTCTTAGCCTTTATCACAAGAATATCCTAGTCACTATCTTCCAGAAACTTAGATGTGATTGGTTGGAGGTGAAGGTGAGTTTGAGGTTGGGCACAATTTCAGGACAAGGAGGCTTGTTGTTTGCAATTAAGAATTACAGGATCAAAAGAAAAGTCCAATTCAAGGTTTACAAGTCTGGTCAAACAAAATACCAATGCAAGTGTGTAAAGTTTGACAATGGATGTAATTGGAGCATACATGTTACATTTTGGTAGAAAAGGCAAGTATGGGAAGTCGAAAGTATAATGGAAGACATACATGTGAGTTTGATTCTTTCTTGAACAACATCTAGTTGGATAGTAATATTATTTGTACCAGGTTCTCCCATGGTTGAGGCGAATCCAATAGTCTCCATTAGAGAGTTGCAGGGACATGTGGAGTCACTTTCAAGTTCAATATTTCATACAGGAAGGCATGGATTGCAAAACAGAAAGCAATTGCTAAGATTTATAGGAATTGGAAGAATCCTATACTATCTGCTAGGTGATTGCAAGTGTGTAGCATTATATGCCAGGTAATTATTAATTAGTTTATTTTTAAATTATTTTAAGTTTGGCTTAATATTAATTAGTAATTGGGTGGCTTAATGTTAGTAGTTGGAAGGCTTAATATATTAATTAATGTTTTAAGTTTAGTTAAATGGTTGTTATGTAACTTTTAGGGTAGTTTAAAAGTATTCAACATAAAATTAATTAACTGTTATTGTGAATTAGTTAAATTGTTAGTTTATTTTTTGGGTAATAGTAAAGATTAAATTATTCTAAATTACCATTAAGTTGATTAATTATTTATTATTATATTTTCTTGGAAATGCTAGGTACACCAATCCATTTATTGACAAAGCCATAGTATGTGGGTAATATTGTTAATCATAGATATTCAATGTTCCACTATGTATTCTGGTCATTTCCACCGTGTATCGAGGCATTCAAATAGTACCATTTATTTCAATTGATGGCACACATCTATATGCAAATATGGAGGCACATTGTTGATGGCTATTGCACAGGATAGTAACTCTAATATTTTGTTTGTCGCTTTTGCTGTTGATGAGAGACAAAAAAGCATGGTCTTTTTTCTTGACCAATTTTCATCAACATGTGACGCCTCAAGAAGGTATTCTTATTGTTTCTGACAGGCATCGGTCAATCATATCAGCTATAGAGGAGGGTAATGGGTGGCACCCTCCAATGGCCTATTTCATATATTGCATTCGTCACATTGCGTCTAACTTTGCCGTGCGGTTTAAGAATACGGATGCCAAAAGAGTTCTATAAATGCGGCATATTCAAAGACCCATGCAGACTTTGCATATTATTATGGGTTTCTAGAGATGAGGATCCTGATATGTGTCAATAAGCTGATCAAATTCCACGTGAAAAATGGGTCCAATATGCTGAGAGGGCCGTTTATTTGGCCATATGACAACCAACTTGTCCAAGTGCATAAATGCTGTGATGAAGCGTGCCCGCAAACTTCCAATTACTGCCATAGTGAAGTCCACTTACTTTCGTGGCTAAATCATTTGTTGAAAGGGAGTGAACATATGCCAAATTGCCTGGGGATAAATATGGTCAGTTTGTGTTGCGAGCGATTGATGAGAACAAACAATACTTGAACAAAATGTCTATTACCCTATTCACACAAGATATGATTTCGTGTTTGGTTAGAGAAAGGAGAGCATATCACATAGGATTATATGGTGCATTTGGGAGAGCGATGATGTAACGGGTCCTTCCAAGCATTGCATTACCATGCCATCATGCAGTATTGTATGTCATGTTGCACGAGTTGAGTGGGTTTCACTCATCCTATTTATAGTATGGAATGGGTAGACAAGGTATATAAATTGGAGTTCACACCAATTGCAGATCTTTAACTTGCATACAATGGTTCAATACACCCATCTAGCCCTCAAGAGGCTAGTGAGGGTCGTCCAGTCTCCACAAGAATTCACAATGAAATGGACGAAGTTGAGACACCCCCCATCCCTATCTCTCCTAAGCATTGGAGTTCACACCCCGAATGACAATGCTGTGTTGAACCCAACATGCAAGTCTTCACTTAGGAATAATATACTACGTGATCCTCCTCCTCATCCTCCTTACTCCACCGGGTGGGAAAATGGGGTATGGATGGTGCTCATGTTGGCCATGTTGATGCTACTGATGGACAGGTATGGAGGTGTGACTGTGATAAGGGCTCATATTGAAATAGACCATAGCTAGGCATGTTCAAATCCATCTCCCTCGATGACTATAAGATTTACCTATAGCAATCCAGATGAGGGGGCATGGGAGCATTGAGGAAAGACTAATCCATCAAACTCTTGCTGGTAATGCCACCCCTGAAGAAGTCATCCATAAAATGGGCATAGCAATAAGAGCCTCCTTCATCTCTACCAGGGATGTACACATCTCCCCTTCTCCCTACATTCCCCCCATCACCTCCACCACCTTCATCACCCCTATCACCCTCATCACCACCATTACCTCTATCACCTCCACCATCACCCCCTCCCCTCCACCCCCTCCATCATCAGCATAATTCCCACCATCACTTGCTCCATTAGCATCACCTCATCCATCTGCATCACCGCCTCCACTATCCCTGTCACCTCCATCACCTCTACCGGCACTTCCAACATCTCTATGGTCATGGGATCTCCTCTCTAGGAAAATGTACCAATGCGGCACGATGCTACCACATCCAATCCTGAGCATCCACTTACGGCACAGGCACAAAAGGTGTTAGGGCTACATCAGGTGGTAGCTCCTGTGGCACCTAGGATAGACGAGGTTGTGTAGTTGCAAGTCGATGGATAAAAACCTCCATGCAATTCCCAAATACCACTTGAGATACTTCAGAATGGAAAACTATGTCTAGTGTGAGTCCCGCCATGACACGCTGTCACACAACCCAAAACTCGTGGTACTCTATGCTATCTGGCCACCATACCTTATCATTACCGTGGCCATCCAGGCATGTAGTCTATCAATATTTAACGGGGCATGTGGAATAGACTCCACTGTACTGCGCAAGACACGATCCTAGTGCTACTCTCACAATCTCAAAGCAAATGAGTGCAATAACCGAAGCCCAAATGCCAGCACCTCCATACACATGGGTCTGTGACAGCAATGATACCGCGTCCTCATATGGTGACCACTAAAACTGCAATGATTGACAATTAAGTTAAACTTTCTAGGTAACCATAGAATATGGAATTTAAATAATTAAATTACTTAGTGTCACTTACCCCATCAATGGGTATGGCATAAGATGTGCCCTAAAGTCCACCAAACGATGGGCATTCCCGTCTGATGTCATCCTCAATCTGGCCAACCTAAAATAAAAAAACAATTTAGTAATTAATGACATTCAAACATAGATGTTAAAGCGAATATACAAATAACTATTGGCATCATAAAATGTATACTTCGAGGCTAGTGGAAATGTAAACCCCTGATGTGTCCAGGCGTAATGAGGGATTCGATAATAAGCCCATGACAGCAATAAGGCTGCACCCTCCAATGTCGGAACTGGAGCCTTCATAGCCCAACAAAGGTTGTGATATAAACACACTAGGATCGCGGACCCCTATCTAACCCCAGTCACTCTAAATCGCATAGTAGGGGCAACCACTTAAGATGAACATGCGAGGATGACTTGTCTGGACACAAGAACCCTCCAATCAACAGGAACAGGATGCCTTTGTCCATCGTTGGACTACTATGTTAGAAGCATCAATGGGTAAGTCTCCAGCTTTGAATGTGTCCTTAATCCAAGTCAGCTTGACATAAGACCATGTCAATCTCGGTCAGGGACCACACCTAATAAATCCCAGATATCCCATATGCTCTCTGGTGCCATTTTTCCCATGCCCCTATGTAGCCATCTACTTGCATCCGTCAACCCTCAAACCTAACTGCAACGCCACATTCTGGAGAACGATAGTACACTCTCCATGTGGAAGATGGAATGTGTGTGTCTCTGACGCCATCTCTCTACCAGTGCACTGATGAGTATGAGTCGTAGTGGAAGTTGCTAAAGTTGGCAACCTCCCAAAACCCTGCCTGCGTAGATAATACTCCATGCAAGCATGGGGTGCCAATGCCGCCGCACCTCCTACAATACTCTATATGGCTGCATAAATGAAATAAATATGTTACTAAATCTCAATCCATAATAATAAAAAAAAACAAAACAAAACCTTACAAAATTAGTCGTCAATATTAATTTTAAACACCAACTATATTAAACTAATTAAATATATAGATTCTCAAGGTTTAAATTTTACCACCCTAAACCCTAAACTAACTCATTTTTAATTAAAAGTTCACTAGTGGTTTGATATTAAACTTATAAATTTAATAAAAAAAAGAAAAAAAAATCATTGTCAGCAAATCATCAACCTAAAAGTAACGTAATTATTAAAGTTATACGAAATTAATTGATATTACTCTAGTCAACATTAAATTAAATTAATTGCTAGATAACTTGCAATTAAATTATATTATATTATATGCATTCGAATCAATAAAGTGAAATCCCAATAAAGTGCATAACATTATTATCAGAATAATAGAGTTAAAATGTCCCAAAATCAATGGTAAAGCAATATAACATTATTCACTTTTCCCTTAAACTAAACAAATTTAAAATTAACTAAACTAATAAATAGAATACTTGCAATCAAATAAACAAATTAAACTAAACATATTCCCTTAAACTAAACTAACTTAAAAGTAACTAAACTAATAAAGAGAATACCTACAATAAAGTAAACAAATTAAACTAAACATATTCCCCTAAACTAAACTAACTTAAAATTATCTAAACTAATTCAAGTAAGCAAACTAAACTAAACATATTCCCTTAAACTAACCTAACTTACAATTAACTAAACTAATAGAGAGAATACCTGACAATCAAGGCCCTAAACTAAACTAAACATATACTAACTAAACTAGCTTCAAATTAAAAAAAACAAGGAAACAATAAAAGTATACCAACAAAGACAAAATACCTGGCTATCAAGCTTAGCGAAGATATGAACATCGTTAAGCGGAAAGATTGCTTTCCATGGTGAACAAAATTTCTTTGAAAGTGAAAGTGAAAGTGGAAGGTTGAGAAGAGAAGTGAATTGACACGGGGTGTATTCAGGGAATTTATAGTGATAATGAATACACAAGGGCTCCCGCGAATGCAAACCAGCATGAACGAGGCATGTGAATATGCAAGGGGCCCTCGCGTATTCATGCTTGTTTGCAATTTGGGGAGCCCTTGTATTCATGTACGTTAAAAATGGTTTATATTCATAATTAATGTTTTTTCGTTTATTCGCATAAATAATGATTTTTTATTTTAATTAGGTAAAAAATCCTGCATGAGGCAAAGAGAAACTTGATCTAATTTATTTATTGATTGACATATAAGTTTTGTGAGTCATTATTATCTCTCACATTTCCTACATTTTTAATGCAACAAGTGATTTGTTAATTAATAAATAGAGCATAATAAATATTTTGTCTTACTCTAAGATCACCTAAGAATTTCTCAACAAAATTACTGGAGGTAGTAAAGGCAGCTAATAGACAAAAACACCATTCTAGTAATTAAAAGTTTAATTTATGCTTCGCTAATGTGCAAGACTAAGTGTGTTTGGAATCATATAAAAATGAAAATGAAATTATTTGCAAATCAAATCACTTGTTTGGAATTGGAAAAAGTATAAGAAATGAATTATTTGTAATTCCATCAAATTTCCTTATTTTAATTTTGAAATCATTTGGATTTTGATAAGATTTGGATGAAAATTAATTGATTTAAAAACTTACACACAAATACAATTATTTAATTTCCTATTTTAATAATTCTAAATACAATCTATTGTATTTTAGATATAAAAATATATTTCTAAATCAATTCATTTCCTATTTCATTTAATTATTCCAAACATAAGATTTAATTTAAAAATCAAATCAATTCAAATAATTCCAAATCAAATCAATTCATTTCCTAAATTTATCATTCCAAACACTAGCTAATGCATCATGAAATTCCCATAAAAATAGAAGAATATTGGATTGTGGAATGCAAGCCAGAGCTACAACTTATACAACACATGGAATTCACATAAACAGCTTCAACGAAATGGATTTGGTTCCTTTTTGTTATTCAATGTACAAACTACGTGAAAAAAAAGGGTGGAAATGCTTTGAATTTGGTTAAGTAGTGTTGGTTGAACCCTGGAGTTCCCCAAACACTTCATTAAAGAAGGACTATCCTTTCTAATGCGTATTAACGAGCTAGCCCCTCATATGAAGCGTTCGAAGAACTCCAAGAGATAGCCAACAAATTAATACATCTCTTGCACATGCTTCATTCACTACTCACCAGCTAGTTGCATGTCATGACTAGACAAAAGTATGTTATCTGTATTCACAATGTGTAACATCGCGTGACACACTCTCATATACCCTTGGATGAATGTGGGGCCCAAATTAAGTGGGATCCACATCCGATGCATCCAAGGGTAAATGGAAGTATATCGACACGTTCCACAAGTTACGAGTACAAATAACATTTTTCCTAGACAAATGCATAGGATGTATTCTATATATAGTAGTGAGATTATGCCCAGTGCAATAGAGGCGAAAATTTATGTGGCTATGGAAATCCTCAGTGAATGAAGTTTCTTTTCGTTTCTATACATCATTAACCTGAGGATGTTTGCCAAGAGGAATAGGATATGAAGAAAGACGACATTTATGCATGTGAGTTACAGAATGTTGGTTGAAAAGTAATTCACATGATCAAAATATCTAAAATTAGATCTGATGGTATCAGAGTACTTAAGAAGGGAGGTTGAATTAAGTACTCCTTTTAAAAAATTTCTACACTTAGCACACAAATCAACACGCTTAGCAAGATGTCTCCTGTTATTGCAAGAGATTTTCTCACGAATAAAACTGAAGAGTTGAAACTTGACAGGAAATGCTTGGTTTTAATGCATAAATCAAAGGATGTTTTTCTCTAGAAATAGTACAACACTGGTTCTCAAGGATCTTAATGAAATTTATATTTTATCAAAGATAAAACTTGAAAATAGATTCTGGTATAAAACAAGTTCTTTTAATAAATATTCTTATGAAAACCTTTTGATTTAAAACCTTGAGTTTCAATTTAGTAAATTTTGCATATGAGATAAATGAGTAGAGAAAATAGACACAAGAATTTTATACTGTTTGGTCTCCAACTTAGAACCTACATCCAGTCCCCACCCTCCAGGTGAGTGTATCCACTATCAACTTGTATAATTAGTACAACCAGTAAGTGTTCTTTTATCAAGCCTCTCTAAGCTTTCAACCAAGTAGTCTTTTCCTAAGAGCCTCTCCAAGCTCTACCCAAGTAGTATTTTCAATGAGTCTCTCCAAGATCAATCAACCTAGCTTACATCTCACAAGATAAAGCTTTACAACAACGTGTTTGATTTTTGTTTTTGCTATTTCTCTAAAAGAAATGTAACACTCAATACAACAGCCTTTGAAACACTCTAAAAATATATTAGCAATTACAACAAACTTGAGAGAAGAGGAAAATAGCTTTGGGTTGAATCTGAATTGAATATTGGCATAAGTGTGTATATCAGTTTCGGGTTCTTTCTTCTTAGTTTGAATGTCTTCCAAGCTCACTTTTATAGGAAGGTGGGAGTTCTTGTCCGTTGGAAGCTTTGAGGAGGGCAACCTATGGTTTCTGATGGAGTTTTTCCCTATTTATGAAGGAGGCAGTTGCTATTCTTGTCCTTTGAGATGTTCAGTCCAAAATTACAATGAGAAAGGAAATGGACGTTGAGCACTAGAAAAGAGGTCTTGACCCATTTGCTTTTCAACCTTTCTAATAGGATAGTGGGGGCACACAGCTCTTAGTTACTCCTAACAAGCAACCATTGTGAGACTCAATGTTTGCCATTTTCAAGCATTCTTCTTGCACTCTACTTACTTTTCTGCCTCTAACACAAAATAAGCTAAAGTACGAGCTCATTATCTAGGATTGTTCAAGAGCACATTGGCAACACAAGTCAACTAAGTTTGAATATGCATATATTGCTGAAACACTAATCAAAGACATCAGAAAGTTTAGTAAAAAAGTTAATTACACAAAAGCTAATTACGATTAACAAATGGTGTTTTGTCATCATTTAGGATACATAAACCAACAAGATCCTTCATGTCCATCCTTTCAGTCTTTCATGGTCACGATATTGGAGTTCACGCAAATGTAAGATGTTTTTGTTAGGAAATGGAAAACTGAATTAAATTACACTCTTCTCTCTTAGTCTTTGATATATATGCCACAACCGCCTGGATAATTCACAGTCCCTAAGATAATGAAAGAGGGGTCTCAATAGCATGAGAGCATTGATGACAAATATCACAATCAAAATATTGTAAATAAGAATTATTTGATGACATCTTTATATAGGCACCCAATTACTTTAAAATTTGGCACAGACAATCAACATAATATATGGTTATGGTTGGATTGAGAAAAACTAAATTCTATAAAAGTTATTGAAGGTGTAAGTATGTTAAGTCTTACAACGATATCATCAACATATATCCTCAACGTAATGGAAAATAAGAACAACAGTAAAATAATTTCTTTATTATTGACATGTATATGTCAATTACAAAGAAGCAGTACATATTTATAGGCCTAAGATCAAAACATAATGACTATAGGCCTAAATCAATATAAATCAAACTAAGATATAATAAAATATTCATTCTTAACACTTCCACTTAAGCTAAAGCTCATTGAGCTTTAAGCTTACCTCAATTTAACAGAGATTGGGAGGGAGAAAGCTCAATGGGTCTAGGCGTAACCAAGGAATGGAGACAAGTCTGGGTGTAGGGAGTGCAGAAGGGTCTTGGCATAACCAAGGAGTAGAGATGGGCTCCTGGGCGTAATCATAGAGCAAAGATAGGTCTAGGCATAACAAGGGAGAAGATGGGCTCCTGGGGTAACCATGGAGTAAAGACAGGGCTCCTGGGCATAACCATGGAGTATAGACGAGTTTGGGCATAAGCATGGAGCAAAGATGGGTTAGGGTAAGATGGGCTCCTGGCATAGCCATGGAGCAGAGGGCTCCTGGGCATAACCATGGAGTGGAGAGGCTCATGGGCCTAACTATGGAGCATCGATGGGCTTGGACAAAATAAGGGAATGGAGATAGGTGTGGGAGAACAGGAACAGAGACACGAGCCTGGGTGGAACCAGGAAATAGAGATGGGTCTGAGCAAAATCAAGAAACAATGGTGAGTATAAGACTAATATAAGACTTGACATTGGTGTAAGACTTGACCCATATCTTACATCGCCATTAACTTTTTATTGAATAATGTTTTTAGCTACTTGACTTGGATTGGAATCTAATAGGTCCTAGATCTTGTATGTAAAAAGTTTGAATTTAAGATCTTGAATTTTGTGTGTTTAATCTGTTCGTGCATAAATAAATTATAAGTTATTCCTTACATTATATTCCACGGTTAGCAGGTGACATGTACCTTTGCAAGCGTTAGATTAATCTGAATATATGCTCTCACAGTCTAATCTAGACAAGATTGAGTCTTTCCCTCACTCTCAAACCTTTTTTATTATTAAAAAAAGAAACAAATACATGATATTCGAACAACCGGAGAATTTTCTGCCATGCATAAGCTTTCGGCTAGAGGGGCTTATTTGCGTTTTAACTCAGATTGAAAGACCTCTCCCCAAAAGAATTAAGGAAGAACAAGCTCAAACATTTTCGGTGCGTTTGGATGTGATTCTGAGAGTTCAAAATTATTTTTTTATCCAAAAATTCATTTTTCATATATTTAAATAAATTTTAAAAAATATTGAGAATTTTTAAAATTAATTTTTAATTTTTTAATTATATCTAAAATTTAAGTTGTATAATCAATTATTTTAAAATCTGTCACGGTTGTGGTGCTACCAAGACGTGTCTCGCCTGTCTAGTACATGAATATATTATGAAATCATATCTCATAAGAATTTAAATTGATGAATAAAGATACATAAATATTTTATACTTTAACGTGTCTCTTATACAAATATTTTCTCGATTTAAAACGTGAACAATTTACATAATGAAAATAATAAGGATTGAATATCTCACCACTTGTTTATGAATACTCTGATACCTACTATATGAAAACTAAAAAATTTCAATTAACTCTAAATAATTTTAGTTTCTGGCTGGTGTGGTCGAAGTTGAAGTTGGAAAAAAGGGTCTTAACTATATGTTAATTCAAGACGATTTAATTCCTTTTAAAAGGTATACTTTAGAGAATAATAAAGCGCAAAATATTCTCAGTTAATAAGTGGAGAAAATAAAATATCCCATACACATATAATATATTATGCAAGTGGTTGAATCTTATAAAATTTCAATTCTTAAATTATTAATTTTTAAATTAATGGTTATAATCATATGTTTTACTGTTTAAAATAAACCCTACGCTTTTATGGAGCAGAATCAATTTTTTGGTAGATAAAACCAAATTTGAAATAAGGTGACGAATTTTAGTCCGACATATGTAAGCATCACATGATCCATCATTTTTTGTCATTGGATTTTATTTGAACAGTGTAAGTTTAAAGATGAAATTAATGTAACCAAAAAAAGATGAAATTATTAAATAGAGTAGTATTTTTAAATTAAAAATAATAATTTCAAAATCACTAAATTAACCTTCTCCAATTACTCAATTTTCCTTTCCACCATTCCCCTCTTCTCCAAGTACCTCTCCGGTGAGACCCAATTGAAACACCATCAGCGTTAGACTAGATCCGTCACTGAAGCTATGTAGTGCAAATAGGTTTTAGAAATAACACTAAAAGTTGAACAAATCTAGAAACCCCCGCCCAAAAAAAAAAATGAGGAATGGGTGTCGTAAATCTCTACATCGAGGTAGAGAAGCTTGATGTTGAAGAAGACGATGAGAAAAGCAACGTAGAGAAGCATTTGCTGTTCTTGGCAAAATAGCAAAATGGGATTGAAAGTTACTTGAAGGGTGTGCCTAACTAACTCAACACAAATGGAAAGGTTGAAAAGATTAGAGAATGGGATCGAACACTGAAATGCTAGCGGCCAAAAAACAAAAACACAACTAGGGGTTCCGTTGAAAATTTCATTCCGTTGAGCTCGTACAGCAAAAAAGTCTTCTTTTTCCTCGATTCCACTCCCTTGTATCCTTTTGATTTTGATTTTTTTTTTCAAAACATTTCTAAAATTATTGTTCTTGGTGTCTGTCATTGGATTATTCATGTCATTCAATCTTTTATGATAATTCATAATTATATGTGATTGGATTGAAACAATAGAGTTTTAAAAATATGTAGAACAAAACCGAAAAAGAAGGGAAAAAAAAAAGTAAGTCTATGACCCCAAATAGGCTTCAACCATGAAAGTGATGAATGATGGTGGTGGTGACAGGGATGGCGGTGCTGAAACGGATGGTGTGGGTCGATGAAGAAGGAAGAGTGGCTCTGAAAATTGACTATTAAAATAAGGGTAATTTAGTGTTTTACTGTTGAAATCAAATGGACTACCACAAACACATGAGGAGCAAATTAACCTCCACCTTGAAATAACGTAACAATGTCAAATTAAATGTATAAGTCACTGGATAAATTATATATACAGGGTTGATAGCAATGCTTTACATGAGACTTTCTTGATCTAACCACGAGTAACTAATGTTTCTGTTTACATGTAACAGTTTATTAACAACTCATTAACAGAAAACTGTTAGCTTCAACCCTTATCCTTTGCATGGCCGGGGAGGACCAGAAAACAGTTAGTAATCCCTACTCAAATACTCCCTCCATTTTAGAATATTGTTGTAATAAGATATATTGATTTATGAATATATCAAAAAAATAAAAATAAAATTTATTTTAAAATAAATGGAGTAGTCTCTTTCATAATCCTAGGAATGCAAAGGAAATAGAAGCTGTCGGCTTAAACTTGGACTGCAGAAAATTAGCACATATAATTCAATTAGAAGAAAAAGCCATACTTGTTAAATCTAAAAAAAAAAAAAATCAAGTCCAGAAAGTATATTTCACTTAGCTCTAAATTCAGTACGGGAGGGTCATAAAAAGAAATGATGAGTTCAAAAGTTAGCTGATGTAATTAGTGCAAGGAAATAATTTCATGAATGAAATATCCCTGAACTTAAAACTAATTACTTAATATTTAATATCTAATAAAACTAGCTAATTAATTGTTATATATGGCATCCAGAGTTCCCCAAACTCTTCAATTGGTAATTGGTATGGTATATATTATACCAAGAATCCCTTTCCGAGCTAGAACTAGAAGAAAGTGAGGAGAGACTGACCCCACTAGTGTCCCTTGCTTAATTTGCAACCATGGTGAACAAATGAACAGCAAGACACAATCTTTATGTCAAATTCTCCGTTTCCTTTAAGAATTTGGACCATTGAAAGTCCTTTTTGAATGCATAGGGCTTTTCCTGGTTGAATCTAGTCACAATTGTAGGGAAGATGATGGCAAGAGAATAATAACATGGAAAGTGCCTTGATCATGGTATCTCCTCACCTTATCCGATAATCAATGCTGCTGACCCAATATCCCCAACTATCTTTTACAAATGAACCAATTCTCCAATTCATGAGAGAATCAAACATATGCCAAAGTCGAATTCAATAATTAGCATAAGCTCATTCCTCTAAGATGGGTTCCAAAACTAATTAACAGAAATTTTTTTTTTATAGCATAAGTAGCATCCCTGAGCATTTGCGCTTAAAATTTTAACAAATTTTGATTAATATTGACATGTATAAATGCCAATTGTGTCTGGCAAATCTGTCAGATTGCATGACACGACTCTGGACATGCAAAAATAAGAAATAGCGCAGTCGGGATTGTATATATAGCACGACAATAGATTGTGTTACGTCAGAATTTTCCCTTAGTTATGTGTGACGATAAAAAAGTATTTAAGAGGCCAAAATAAGATGATTTGAAAGATAACGAACCAAATTAAAAAATAAAAATAAGAGACTAAATTAAATTAAAAGCAGATAAAGATATGTGCAGAAAAACCTATTTTATGTGTGTCTAAGGTGTAAGTGGTGGAATTTTGTGGCTCTCTCTCTCTACTATATGTCTGTAGTAACTTCTACTCTTTGATGCCAAATAACATTTTTCTTCCAAGTTACATAGAAATAGGATAGCACAACATTATTTGCAAACCAGATTCCAGAAAATGATTATTTTGATTTTGTTTATGTCAAAGAATAGCTGAAAGTGAAACAGTGGCAGAAATAGACATATAAAGAATAAGGAAAACTGGGATGCTGCTTTGACAGGAGGATTCTCTCATGCCACTTTTTTTATTTAGGCCGTTGGACCGTCTAGGTTCATTACAAGCCTTCTAATTTAGATGACATTTCCTTTGCTGAAACAACGAAGTTGTAACAGGACAACATGACTATAAATAGAACACCTTAGCAAATTTTTCTACATGCCAAGAAGCCAAAGAAGAACCTAAAGTTAAGAAGGCATATATTTCAGGTTTCCCCTAGCGTTCCCCTGAACACTTCATTAAGGGCTCTCTATCCCAAGTTGCTGCATACTGAAGTGTTTGGGGAACTCCGGTGACACTTGATGCTTACAAAGAAGTTTATTGTGGCGTGTAACATCAGATTGCCTAAAAAGGTTAGCGAGAAGTATTATATTGTTTTGTCTGGGTTTGCATTTAATTTACGATTTTGGTTTGGATGTATTCAAGCATGTCAATATGGAGAAATTCTTAGATGGTCTTAAACCAAAGCAAAATGTTTGTTCTCATCTATTTATTGATTGACATATCAGCTATTGTATTAAAAATATAGAGGAATTAAGAGAAGTAATGACAGATAAAATTTATGTGTTAATTAATAAATGGATCAAAACAAGTACTTTCTCTTGCTCTTGATACACCTAAGTATTTCTCGTCAATCTAGTGAATTTATGTAAGCTTGTGGCTAAATAAACTGAATTATATATAAACATATAAACCATTTACAAATCAAGATGTTATGATACGAGCTCAGAAAGGTAAATTGGACATTTTAGCATCAGAGAAAAAGATGAGAATTATAGCATGTCCATTGGACTTATCACAAGGGTTTTAGCTAAGAGAATATACTACAAGAAATGTGCAGTATACAAATGGTATTACCGATGCATTTTTTGATGGTTTCAAAGTATATCGATGGGTACACGTACAGGTCGATAATTTTTTAGGTGTACCAACGGGAAAAAATGAAGACCAATCAAAACAATTGCATTAAAGGCCTTACTGAGGTTAGCAGATAAATAATATTCCTGATAGGACTTGTTAATTATACTGATGGATTTATTGACGGGTTTATTTTTAAAAAAATATTTTATTTGAAAAAAAAATTATTTCCGACAAGTTAGCTCGTTAGTAATGTTTTAATAATTTCTTTTTAATAACCGATTGCATTGCCATGTTTAGCTCATCTATATAAATTATGGATTGTTTTGTATTTATTTATTTTTTATTTATATAATAATTTAATTATCAATTAAAGTGATATTAATTAAGAAAATAATGAAATAATAATAAAATCCACAAATTGATTAAATAAATAAACAAAGTATCAGAATAAAATAAATGCAAAGTGTTATAAACGTAAAAAAATCCAAAATGAAATGAAAAACACTAGATAAAGACTAGATAAACTCCTCATCATTGGCGTCCGTTGACCCGCATCGTCATTGTTGGACCTACAAGGTCGTAGCCATTAGACGTGAGGAGCCCTAAAAATGGAGGGGAGTGACATCTATGGGAACTTCTTTTCTCTGAGGATCCTAAGGCCTGCATATCCCTGAAGAACCTCATCACATTAGTAATGATCTTCTTCTGCATTCTCTTGAATTTACTCTTTTCTTTCTTGGGCTTCTCATACTACTATTGCTCCATGGACAACTTAAGCTGTCGAATCTCTCTCTCTTTATTTCCATCAACCCAAGTTTAGAAACTAATTTTTTAGCTTGATAAAAATATTTTGGAATGACATAGGATTCGAACTTAGCTCACTAATAGTGAGCCCACTGATCAAAAGAACTTTAGCTTTGGTTCTCTTCACACTTAATGCTCAATATCTAAACTGCTAATGACAACTCGGAGTGCACATAACCCTCCCATAAAGGTTGATTGGTAGCCTTTAGCAGACTATAAAACCTAGTGACATCTTGGTTGGGCTCCTCAACTGAAGGTTGCGAATAATGAGCTCAAAAGGACGAGCATCAAAAACCATCTCTGCTTGATGTTTAAATAGATTATCCTCCCACAACACATTACCCACATCGTGCTGAGCTATATGGACCCCACCAGAACTACTTCCAGTTTGAAATATACCCACTTGATTCCTTGCATTAACTTTCTCCTATGCTCGTCCAAATTCAATAGTTAGGCATGAATCTTCACTTGTATAAATGAACCCTTATGGTATCATCATCTAAATATTTCCTACATTTGCACTTACTACATGGACACCTAACTTTTGCCTCATTAATAAACTGTTATGTTTGACATGCTACCCTTATAAATTCTTCAATATCACTATAAAATTTCACTTTAATCCTCCCTCTATTAGGATGCAATCTATCATACATCCATGACCATTTGAAGAAAACATTGCACGTATGAAAACCCTAGACCCTATAGATTTTTAAATAAGTCAAATTATTACTTTCAAATTCAAATTCAATTGCTCTCTAAGTTTTTAATACAACTTTTTAAATCTTATTTTCTTAACAAAAATTTTGACAAAATTTTGACGCATCTCCACTTAAATAAGGAGCTTAATTCCATTGTCAAATATTTTAGTGCAACCCTAAACCATAGACATACAATTTTTTAAAGACGTTAAATTATTACTGTGAAACATATTCAATTAGTCTTTAAATTTTTTTAATATAGTTATTTTTAATCTTGTTTCCGAACAAAAATTTTGACAAAATTTTGACCGCTTAAATTAGGAGCTTCCATCATAATATATTTCAGTGCACCCTAAACCATAGGCATACAATTTTTTAAAAATGTCAAATTATTATTTTCAAATACATTCAATTGGAAATTAAATTTTTTTAATACAATTACTTTTAATCTTATTTCCCTAACAAAAATTTTAACAAAATTTCGATCGCATCTCCATTTAAATCAGGAGCTTCCATCATTAGATATTTCAATGCATTCAACAATCATAGACATTATTAATGGTCAATAACATAATAGACATAGTTAAACAATTATATATTAACAATTATATACAATTCACATAATCCTAAAAACCATTTTAGAATACATCCCCTTCTAACTCCACAACATTCATCTTGCAATCTCCTTAAAACATAAAGAATTCCACAACAAACAATGAAAACAAGAAGGACCTCTAGCCCTTTCCCCTAGTTATGCAATCCTCACTTCCTACAACTCTATCCTAGAAAACATAAATCTCTATCCTCCAGACATATTAAAGCACATAAATAATAAGGATTTTGCTACTAACCTCTACTGAGTGAAAAAACACAGAACCAAAATGCTCCCTACATGCAACCAAATCCAATTTTGAAAATCCAATACGAACAAAGATTTAGTTTTACACACTTATAAACATTTATGCGTACAAAACATAAAATAAGATAAGGAAAAAAGATAGCAAACCACTCTCAATGTCAACAAATTAGCAGTGCCACCTTCCAACACAACTCCTATATTAACAAAATAAAAAAGTAATTACTCTCCAATGCAATAAAACACAACATTATGATGGGCACCCATAAACGAAGGGAAAAACTAAACCAAATCAAAAAACTAAATCGATTAAAATGCTTACCAACATTCCTAGATTGCAATGGTGGTCTCCATTTCACAAAAGAGCTCCAATGGCGGCGAATGGTGGCAAAGAAGGGCGGCAATGGCAAAGAGAAGAGAGAGAGAGTGAAGAGAGAAAAGCATGGAGGAGAAATGAGGAAGAAGGCGCAATGTTAAACTACTTGTGGGTTACGAGGGTTAACCCGTTAATAACTAATTAGTGAAATGGTGTGTTTCGCATCTTACTTATTACCGATGGATATGTAGGAATTCCAATGATTGCACACAACAAGCCTAAATTTTCAAAAATCCATCGATAAACTTGTCATAAAAAAAATTAAAATTATAAAAAATATATACATTTTAACGAGTACCCATCAATAAACCCATCAGTATATTTGATTAAAAAATTTAGAAAAAGATACTGGAAAAACAAAAAATATTTTTTAAAATGACCCATTGATATACCCATCGATAAAGATAATTTTTTTAAAAAAATTGCAATTAAAAATATAGTGAATCAGTAGGTAAGTTTAATGAAGAATTAAAAAATATTTGAAAAATAAAAATATTTTTTAATAACCCATCGATAAACCCGTCAGTAATTTAAGAAAAATAATTAACTAAAAATAAATTATTAAACAGTCGTAACCCCATCGAAAAGCAACTCGCGCTACGTGGTGCGCATGTATGTACTGTGGGTTCCTGCACAAAGAATTATTATTGAACCAATTGGTAAACTCGTTGGTACACCTACATAAAATTGTACGCGCCATATGGTGCATAGTGGCACCATTAGCTACCAGGTTTCCGTATGTAAATTACTTATCACAATCCGTTAGAAAACTATCAGAAATTACCAACGAGTTCATATCCATCGGTAGTTCCCATTGATTTCACAGATTTCTTGTAGTGAATAACTAAAGAATGATTTTTCAGATATTTTCCTACAATTCAAATTTTAGACAGCATTCATTTTTATTTAAATTTATGATTATAATTAGCTTCACATGTGCTTCTATGGTGGATACCTTAGGTTCACCTAAAAAAAAATATATTGAAAGTTGGCATCTCAAGTTCATCTTAGTTGTTAATGAACTATTTTGGCATGTGTATTTATTTGATTTCTATTTTTTTTTGTTTTATTTTTTAGATAAGAGAACCATCTCAATTTCATCTCAATTTGTACTTGATATTTTGAATATATTTATAATGATTTGGATGATATTTACGTAGCAAAGTGGCAAGGCTACGAAACAAGCAAGACTTGATACACCAATTGTGTGAATGAAAGAAAAATAGCAAACTTAACAAGAGATTAAGAGAGTTTTAAATTGATATTATGAGTCACGATCTTTTTGTTGCAACGGCATGATCTTCGGCTACAACAAACCTTGAATATTCAAAGTTTAACAAATGACCTTGGTATTTGATTTGTACGATATAATCAAATACGTAAATTAAAAGTCCTTTAGCAAGTTTCTATATTTTTGTTCGCTAAAGTTTGAAATTCAAATGTTAGTAAATAATGGCATTCTTGGGTCTATTAATAATGGAAAATTGAAGCAATGAAGCATTTGAACTTTCATATACCTAGAATCAAAGTTAGAAATTGAGATTTGAATTGATTTGCAAATCGATTACTATGTTTAAAATTGACTTGTTGGTATTTAAAATTAAAAATATAAATTAATTTTATTTTTCTCCCATTTAAATTTTAAATCAGATCATTTTATATTGAACTATACAAAATTTAATAGAAATTAAAAATTCCAATAATTCAATTTATTGTGATTTATTAAATCAAATCAAAATATGTCTAAATCAGTTAACATATCAATATATATATATATATGTGTGTGTGTGTGTGTGTGTGTGTGTGTGTGTGTGTGTGTTAATCATATCTACAATATTAATTTATTATTTTACTATCGTTAGTTTATATAATTCCAATATTCATAATAATCATGTTTAATATCTGGCAATTTTTGTTGAAATGTACATAGCGAAAAATATTGTACATTATTTTGATAACCTTATATATTGGAGTTATTTAAAATAATTAGTTATTAAAAAATAAATAAATAATCAAAATTAATTTTAATTATATAGTTTATTTTTTAAAATATAAGTGTTTAAAAAATTTTAAATCAGATAAGTTATGCTACTTTTCTTTTATACTCTTAATTATCAATTAATTAATATTACTATATATTGTTTGTACCTGTTTATATATATATATATATATGGTAATGACATCTTATCAATAAAATTGATTTATTCTTAATCTACTAAAATCAAGAAGATAAATCAGTAAATAAATAAATCAATGCCATGTCTTTTTTTTCTTTTTGTATAATAAAGATTGATCAGATGTAATCATTTTAATTTATATTTTTTTTATTTTATACTTTATTTCAAGATTCGGTATATAATAGACACTATACATTATTTCAAGATTTAGTATATAATAAATATAATCCATTATATTTAAATCAATATGTACATGTTAATTTATAATATTTGTTAAAAACTAAAAATTAAGCCTTGATTTACTAAAATGAGATAAATGGCTCATTATATGTAATATCCGGTGTACATATGTCAGTAGACAAGTTCTTACGGCTCCAGGGTCTCTCTACCCACCCAGGTTGCTGGGTCTTAAATTTCGCTAAGTTTGGATCCAACACCTCCTTGAAGGGCTATATGTCAGAGCCACATTCTTAGGATCAAAAGTCCCGGTAATTATTCCTAAAAGGAAAATAAATTAAAGAGTGATTTTTAATAAATTTTATGAAACTTTTAAATGTTTCGTTTTTAGCCCACGAGTTTAGAAAATCTTGAAGATTTTCGATTTAAACTAAAACCCAAAATTTGGATTTTGATTTGTTGGGATTTTGATTTTTGTGATAGTTTATTTGAATTCAAATGGGGGGTATTTCCTTATTTACATTTATGTTTTAAAGTTAATGGAGAGTAAAATAAATTAATGGAGAATAAAATAAATGAGGAGTAAAATAAATTAATGGAGAGTAAAATAAATGAGGATATTAACTTAGTGTAAATAAGTGAGTATTGAGACAATCAGATGTGTGAAAGGCAGGCAATTTAGGGTTTGATGACCACTATAGCGGTCATAAGTGTCTGAGGGGAAGTGCGAGCTGCTTGCTGAACCCTCCACCTTTTTATACCCCAAACTCGAGATTTTTTCACCCCCATTCCAAAATCCTTGCTTCCCGAACCCCTCTCCACTCCTTCCACTCTCATCCTCCATCAAATCCACCTCCTCCAAGCTTCAAGATGAGTTTGGTTGTTAGTTTATGCTTTCTTTGTCTCCTTCCTTTCATGTCCTATGATTTGGGTTGTTGTTTTCTCTCAATGTTGTCAAGGGGGGTGCTCTGATCCTATAATATTGTTAGAGTTGTTTTAGAGTTATCTAGAAGTAATTAGATATTAATCTAGAATTTATGGTTGCTCTATGGTAGTTATGGCAGTTGTTGGTGCCATTCCAAGCTCTCCGGTTAAGTTGGTCCCATATGCTCCCAACTTCAAATGGTGAGTGGGTTCAAACTCATGACCTTAGTTTCATCATTATAACTATGTTTTTTGTGTTATGTTGTTATATATATGAAAATCTGAGATGAAAATGTGATTTAGGTATGTATTTACAAGTAATGCAAAACTAGTAAGTTTATGATTTTGATTCTTGGCATGAAAAGTGTATTTTTGAAAACCATGGGACCATTATTGTTATGCTGTGTTGTGGAAATGTTTTACATGTTTGAAAAATGATCTATAATATAAAATATAAATTGTAGTAAGCTTACTACTTAGCAAACGTGTTTTATAAGTTTATGATATCGCTATGATTTCAGATTTTAGGTTATGTCTTTTTGTTTATCTTGTTGAGATATATTGGAATATGTTGAACAAAGTATGAATTAGTTTCGTGAACAAAAGCAATATTATGATTTTAGAGTTTGCATGATTTAGAACCCAGTGCCTTAAACTATAATATTAGAATTATCAAGTATATAAAAATATGTTAGCTTAAGATATAAATTTAGAATTTCAGTTTTAAGGTACCTAGAGGTACGAAATTCAGTATGATTCGTAGCAACTTAAATACATATTTTGTGGGCTTGAAATCGGAATGCCTACAAGTGGTGATCCCTTGAGCATGATTTCCACAGCCAAGTTATGTCAAGTCAGATTGTTAGAGTTATATGAACCTAGAATTCTCAGTGTACTAAGAATTTAGGGCTCTGTTTGCCATGAACGAGTACTCACTTTTCAGCTATGGTTTTCTTTTTGTCAAACTAGTTTAAACGGTAGAGATCAGGAAACAGACAATTAGTTAATGGTTGTTATGAGATCGTTAATCTTGGTACCAATTGTCTCAGGACAATATCGCCCCTCAACATGCACAGAAAATGGGACCTAGTTAGGTACCCAGTTTGTCATGCAGGACTGTTTATTTTACAGCTTTTGTTATTATATATGTATTTATTCAGCTACAAATACCTGTTTCCCAGGCTCTGTCGCACCCTCAACTAAAATGATTTCGTACTTGATTATGAGTTTAGAAATGTTTGTTTATATATATATTTCTTTGGTTATTCCATGTGGGTGATGGGTGATAACTCATTCACTAAGTCTGTTGACTCACTCTCTCCCTTTCCTCTCATAATTGCAAGTACGGTTACCTTTTCATCACCACTTCAATTTATGAGTTATTCTCAATGAGTCTTACTTTGG
Organism: Dalbergia oliveri; assembly: GCA_030441495.1. NCBI lineage: Eukaryota > Viridiplantae > Streptophyta > Magnoliopsida > Fabales > Fabaceae > Dalbergia > Dalbergia oliveri. Next base: position 21,276,457 of record JAMLFY010000004.1, read on the forward strand.
AGTAAGACTTAGTTTAAAATCTTGTTAGTAGAGTGCTTAGGAGATGTGTAGGGGATCCGAATCATGCATTATTTCAGATTATGTATCTAATTTCAATATATAAATGGTTATGTATATGATTTCAGTTTATAAGTATGGATTAAAGATTTGTAGAGTTTGATTAGAGTTTAAGTAACATGCTGGAGATGAATTTATGATTCAATTCAAGTGTTAAATTAATTTCAGAGTATAATTAAGATTTTTTTTTTCAGAGCTTCATATATCAAGTATTTTAGTTTCATGACTCCAGATAAAGTTTTAAATAAAGATTTAGATGAAGTTATGTTTCAGCATAAAAAGTATGTTATTTTATGCATATAGAGAAACTCAGAGGTCACAAGGCTTACGTGGTATGAGATTCTCACGCGGTTCACATTCTCAAGTTGGGTGACATTATATAATAAGAGTATTCACTATGATTGTTTGTCAATTTTATCTTATAACTCTTTTACTATTTTTATTGGTTATTTTTGTTTTAGCTTTTTTTTTATTTTAGTCTTTTTTTAGTATTATATTTATGGTCTTACCGTTAGTTATCACTTTTACATAATGATATTTATAAAAATTAGAAGAGAATTTTAAAAATATTTATAAAGATAAAAACTATTTTTTTAATATTCATAAAAGTCAAATACATATTTTAATATAGTTATATAGGGCTTAAATTCAAAATAACAAAGACCAAACAGTTATGAAATTATAATTTCCTTATTTAATATAAAATTGAGCTTTAAGTATCAAGTTAACGCGATTTTAAGTTTTTTCAAATTATCTTTAAAAAATAATAAATTCATGTGTTAAGGTTTTTAAAAACTTTTTTTTTCAGTTTGGAAACTTAATATATGAATAGAAAAATTTTCTCATACATTTCTTAAACAATGAATTTATTGAAGGTATAAAGGAAATTGTTGAATTAGTGGAAATTGAGTTAAGGAAACTCTTTGTTATATTATTAGTGACAAACAATGAGCATGTCGCAATTTGTATGGGAGCATGTTTGGGAACTTTTAGAAGATGAAATCTTATATGACCGAACGAAGAAGAATATTAAGAAATTAAGGTATGTTTTAAATTGTAATTTAATTTTTTTATCAATGATTTTAATATTATATTTTCAAATTTCAAAGACAAGTATTGCATTTTTTAGAATAAGTTGAGAGTTTCACATTGTCATAAAAAAAATTTGTTTTTTGTATATCTTTCTATCCCAAGTTCATAGTTAAAGAATTTATCTTTAATTGAAATTGAAAAGTTACTTAATTCAAATGGAATGTTTTTAAAGTCTATGTAATACCCAAATAATTCCTCAATCAATTAATTTCAAAGTCATCTCTTAGCTAAAGAGCTAGAATACGACATGGAGCAATTGTCCATGATCTTAAGGTACTTATCTTCAATGAACGAAGTTCAAAGAACAATTTATGATAATATAATGGGCTCAATAACCATGAGAAATGAGATTTTTTTTTTATTTTGTATATACGGTTACGGAGGAACTAGAAAAACATTCATTTGGAGAATATTTACTAAAATAATGTAGAAGAAAATGATTAAAATCATGTAAATTAAATTTATCCATTATTTTTATTAATTAGAAAGTATGTTTTTGTAAATTAAATATTTTAATTTATTAAAAATAAGTAAATGGCTTGGGATGATAAAAAAAATCGTTGAAGCGGTACCCGCAGGATTACTTTAAAAAAAAATGAGAATGAGGACACATTTAGTGTTCACGGGACAGGGTAGAGTCACTATTTATTAAACGAGGTAGGGGCAAGGAATGAGGTCTCTAGCCCATGGAGATATGTATAAGAGTTGAGCATAGAATGAAGTGATAATCACGGTTTCTTAACTTTAGAGATGTACAAGGTCAATCATATATACAGTGTGAACCATCCCTATTATTTGGGATCTGTTACAACAGATTACATTCAAAAGTTTGAACTATTCAAGGAGAATAAAACTGAATTATAGCTAAGTGATAAGATGCTAATAACTAGGAATGGTTGTTTTAGTTGGTTGAAGATGATTGACTTGGTGCAGTCATAATACGCCCCCTCAAGATGAAGTTACCATTGGTAATTTGCATCTTGTCCGAAGATGTTCAAAGGAAGTTATTGGTAATGGCTTAGTGAGTATGTTAGTTGGTCCTTAGATGAGACATGAGATACCTGCATTTTTCCAGCTTGAACTAGTTGACGAACAAAGTGATAGTCCAGGTCAATGTGCTTCATTCTGGAGTGGAGAACTGGATTGGAGCATAGGTAGGTGGCACCTATGTTGTCACATAGAAGTATTGGTGAAGGTAAGGGAATGTGAAGTTCTTGTAAGAGATTAGTTATCCACATGATCACAGCTGAAGTTGCTACGACTCGATACTCAGCCTCAGGAGAGGATTTCACAACTGTTTTCTCCTTCTTTGAGCTCCATGAAACAAGGTTACCACCTAAGAAGGAAATGTAAGCTGAAGTGGAGGTCCTGTCATCAATGTTTCCTCCCCAATCCGCTGAGTAATTGATGAATGATAGAGACTTTGGTTTTTCTAGAAGAATGCCATGATTGATGGTGGACTGAGATATCTGAAAATTCTTTTAGGTGTTGGAGATGAGTGGTAGTAGGTTGATGCATAAATTGTGAGAGTTTATTGATGGCAAAGGAGTCTGGTCTAGTTATATTGAGGTATTGAAGAGCACCAATCATCTGTCTGTAAGTAGTGGCATCTGTATGTGGTGATCCATCAAGGAGAGTGAGAGTTGTTGTTGAAGCAAGAGGGGTGGGTGATGGTTTCGCCCTGCATGTCAAATCTTTCCAAGAGATCACGAATGAATTTGTGTTGGAAGGAACAATCCACCTTTATGAGAAACAAGTTCTACACTAAGAAAGTAGTGAGGAAAACCCATATTCTTGAGTGAGAATTTTAGAGAGATCCTTAATGAATTTTTCTAGAAATGACTTGTTTTTTTCCTGAATCATAAATCATCCACATATGTTAGGAAATAAACTGTGATTGGGATCTAGAATAGACAAATAAAGAGGGATCACTGATTGCAATTGAAGCCATAGGACAGAATAAATGACTTGAGAACATTGTGCCAAGCTCGAGGAGCCTGTTTAAGGCCATAGATGGCTTTCTTGAGGCAGCAAACATAGTCAAGGAATTGGGGATGCTTGAAGCTTAGGGGTTGGTCCATGTAGACTGTTTCAAATAATATGCCTTGAAGGAAGGCATTGTTGACATCAAGTTTATGCATAGGCCAGGAGTTGTGAAGGGCAATAGTGAGAATAATCTTGACTGTTCATGGTCGAACTCCTGGTGCAAAAGTCTCCCCAAAATCAATGCCCTGTTGTTGTGTGAATCCTTTTGCTACAAGACGGGCTTTGTATCTTGAGATGGAACCATCAGGATTCCTTTTTATGCGAATAACCATTTGCAGCCAACAATGTTGTGGTCTCTTAGAGGTGGAACTAGTGACCAAGTACCATTTTTAAAAGAGCATCAAACTCCTCTGTCATAACAATGCGCCAGTATTGATATTTCCTTGCCTCTCGCACATTGGAGGGTTCTAGATTTTTAGGTAGTGGATATTTTGTGACTATGAAGGTATGTTTGGGTTTGAAAATGCCATTTTGTGATCTAGTGGTCATGGGATGAGTTTGAGTAGGTGGAAGAGGAGGGTTTGTTTCTTGAATCTTGAGTATAGTGATTCAATGATTGACAAGAAGACTCAGGAGTCACTGAAGGACCTGGAGAAGTGTTGCTAGTTATTTGCTGAGGGGCAGGGGTTGGAGTTTCTTGATGTGGAAGCTAGGAGTGTATGAGTAACGGGAGTGATGCAGTCAAGTAAGTGTGTGGAGGATGCATTCTGTTGTTTGATGAAAGAATTGTAAGGGAATGTTGAGTCATGAAATTTAGCATGTCTGGATGTATAGATCTTATTAGAGATAGGATCAAGACATAAATATGCATATTGAGTAGATGAGTACCCTAGGAAGATGCCTGGGTGGATTTTAAATCAAGTTTGTATGATGTATATGGTTTTAACCATGGGAAGCAAAGACAGCCAAAAGAATGCAAGTGGTGTAGATTAGGTGAATTGTGATGAGGAGCTGATAAGGAGATTGCATGTTGAGAATTGGGGTGGCATGCGATTTATGATGTAAGTTGCTTAAAAAGGCAAAAGACCAGTACTTGGCCAAGTTTGCAAAATGCAAATGTTCTTCCTCTCAACAATGTGTCGATGTCTTCTTTCAGCTATGGCATTGTGCTGAGGTGTATGTGGTGGTGTTGTGATGTGTGTAATGCCATGATCAGTGAGGAATGATCTTAATTTAATGAATTCTCCCCCATTGTCAAAGTGCAAAGTAATGATAGAAGTGTTAAAAAATTTCTCAACTAGAACTTTGAATTTGGGAAATATTATTGAAACATCTGACTTATTTTTAAGCGGATACAACCAAACATACTTGGTGAAATGATCAACCAAGATTAGGTAAAAAGAATAACCATCTATAGATTTAACCAGGCAGGTCCCCATACATCAGTGTAAATTAATTCTAAAGCCTAGAGCTAGTCAAAGTGGATTGTTTGAAGGGTAGCTGGTGACTCTTGGAATTAGCACATGAGTAGCAAGGATCTCCTGTGGTTTAATCTTTATTTTCATAGCTTTTGCCAAATGTTGGAGAACTCAACAGATAAGTGTCCTAAAATGTGATGCCATGGAGTGTTGTTTGTGGTATGAAATGCATGTGGTTGTGATGCTGAGGGAAAATGATAAACTCCATCTCTAAGAAGTCCTTCCAGGTGGTTTCCTAGTTCTCAAGTCCTTCACATGAAAGTAATTAGCAAAAATTCCACAGAAATTGGGTTAGTTTTACACAACTTGGAACTGAAATTAGATTTTTGGAGATATGGGGAACATGTAAAACATTTTTTAAGTGTAGGGTGTGGGAAGTAGAAGATATGTGGGATTGACAAGTGTGAGAGATAGACAAGGGAGTACTATCACCAACGTAGAGTTGGTCTTTGCCATTGTAAGGAGTTTGGAGATGTAGTTGATCCAATGCATTGGTAATGTGATGACTAGCGCCACTCTCCATGAGCCATTCATTGTTGGTTGGGGAAGGTGCTCCTGAACATTGTGTGCTGCATGTTCAGGCCCTGATTTGTTAGGATAGCAAGTGATCTTGAAGCATTCTTTGGAGTATGGCCATTTTGGTCACAGGTATTGGCAGACTAGGCGCCTGGTGAGACCAGAAGCTAGTCCTAAAGCAGGTTTGTGTTGTTGTTTCTACTTGAACTGAGGGTGTTGCCTAGCTTTGTGAGAAGCATTTGCAATAGCAATCGCAATTTCTCAGTGTTTTGATTTTCAAAATTGAAATAGGCCTCATAATCGATGAGGAGTCATGGAGCTCATCAAAAGAGATGGGATTCTCTTGAGCTTTAATGGCAACGAACATCTCTCGTACTCAGAGCCTAGGCCATTGAGAGTGTAGATGACAAGATCATCATCATCATCAGGAGGGTGTGGATGACAACCGTTCATCAGAGATAGCCTTGATTCCATGAAGAAATTGAGTCATGGATTGAGTTCCATTGGATGATCTAGAGAGTTTGTCTTTGAGGTGAAGGATTTTGTGTCTTGTTTTGCTTGCAAATAGCTTGTTAAGGATGTCCCATGCTTGCTTTGAGTTGTGAACATTTCCAAGCATGGTGACAATGGTTTGATCAACCGACTGATGAGACAGCAAGGATAAGCTGATCCTGGCATTCCCATGTGGGAAAGGTAGAGTGGTTGGTTGGTGGACAAGGGATGGTGCCATCGACATAGCCAAAGAAGCCATATCCAACAAGGATGGCTTTGATATGAACTTGCAGGAGGAAAGCTGGTGCTAGTGAGTTTGGTTACATTTTGAGTATTGAGGATGATAAGTGAGTTATCATTTGGTAGGTGTTGGACAGTAGTGTATAGGTTGGGATTTGGCTAAGGTTCAGAGTGGGAAGTGGTAGTGGTGGACATGATTGTAGAATGAATTTTGCTGTGAAGCTTAACTAGGTTGATACCATATAAGAGTTGAGCATAGAATGAAGTGATAATCACGGTTTCTTAACTTCAGAGATGTACAAGGTCAATCATATATACAGTGTGAACCATCCCTATTATTTGGGATTCTACAACATATTACATTCAAAAGTTTGAACTGTTCAAGGAGAATAAAAACTGAATTATAGCTAAGTGATAAGATACTAATAACTAGGACTGGTTGTTTGAGTTGGTTGAAGATGATTGACTTGGTGCAGTCATAATAATATGTCAATTCCATTTATATAAATTATTTAAATATCCACTCATATATATATATATATATATATATATACAAGAAAATCTTAACACATATTATTTTTTTAATTATCTTTATTGAATTTGTATTATGTATATATTTTCATTTTTAATTTGAATTATGTTACATTAGTAGTATTTGTTATTATGCATATTTATGTTTTGAATATCAAAATACTTTTCAAATTTTTCTCCTTTTGGAATTGTTTTAATAAACCCTCCAATCCCTGGATTCAAATCTACATGGAAAATAGGGAATGTGAACCCATGACAGGGATGAAGATGGGAATGAAGGGCAAAATTCTAAATGGGAGAATGCAGAGGCATCTCTCTCTCATGGATACTTATTATTATCCGTATTCATAGTGTAGGATATTGTAAATATATTCACTTATTCTATTTATTATTCATCAATTTCAATTATTGAAACGTGCAAAACTTTCATAAAATATGCTTTTTATTGTTAGTTAAAGGTTATGAGATTTCTCAATCTTATAAATATGATATTCAAAATAAGATATAAAATAAAATGTTCATTTTAGATTTATACTCATTTATATTTTCTTTATTTATTTAATTATTTAACTTTAACTTATTTTCAAAATAAGTTTATATACTGAATTTTCTATAAGATGTATTTAAATAAATTATTATTTATTTTTGATAATGATCAATAAACTATTTTTTATTATTATCTTATGCATAATTAATCAAACGACTAGTTATTGATATGTTACACTCACCACAGATTGAACGAAATTCAAAGATAAACAAATGTGACCTGTGTGGTTATTGATTTGTGGAATCCATTAATTCAAAAACCTCTCATTTCTTGTATTGTATGCTAAGAGATTAAGTAATCACAATAAACAAGAGAAAATTATATATTTTGAGAGAATCTTATAGTTACTTTAGAAAATTCCAACCATTAATCAAATAAATTGGAAGTTGAATATCGAAAAGCCTAAATAACTAAGCCATGAATAGTTAAAATCAACAGCCCCAGTATTTAAAAATACATTCTTATTTCTTAATAATTGCATTCAGCCATTTTATTTTATTTTATTTCATTTAAAATTCCTCCATAGTTCCATTTAATTATTTTTCAATTCAGGTTGTCCCAACTAATTAATCTCAGTAATTGAACATTCCATGTGCTACACGACAGTATTACTTGCGCAACCGGGTGCACTTGCCCGTTCACGATCACTGACTACTGTACTTACAAATGAAACCCACACCGACACCTAGAGGTGAAAGACTCTGAAGGAAACGAAACAAATGGCCTTCCCCATGAACATAAAAGAATTTTTCGATTGAGACTCCCTAACTTACCCACGCCCCATTAGCATCCCTATGAAAATCACACATTTGCACATTATGCTGAAAACATGGAACGGCAAAGTGAGAAGTGGTCATAAGGAGAGAAAACATGGAGGGAGAATAGTGATCTGTTGTGGATTTACTTATGCAGCTTGCAGATAAATGGTGCTATCTACCCTAAGGAACATAACCCAAAATTGCATTTTAGAACATGCCTCAACACATCCTTACATCTTTTCAAATACACAACCTGATACAAACAAGGAATTTACATACAAGATGTTACATGGCCTTAGCGCACACGAGGGGATTGCCGGTGAGATGGCAGCGGCGATGCAGTTGGAGTCAAGTTTAGAGGTGACCGGTTTCGTGCAGGAGACCGTCTTACAGGAGTGTGGACTCTCTGGTGTTCGAATTGGGAGTTTCGGCCCGTGTTTTTGGGGGATTCTACCTGTTCAAGAGTTGCTAAAACCTCTGTCATTGTAGGCCTTGCCTTGGCCTCACTGTTTAGGCATTGTAGAGCAAGCGTCGCAGCCATGAAGGCTCCTTTTTGTGGGTATTGCCCTCCAGCTTCGTATCCATAATCCGGAACAACCTTCGTTTGTCAGCCAAATATGGTCTTGCCCAGTCCACCAGATTCTGCTCCATACCGGATATTCCTTTATCAACAGCGCGTCTTCCAGACAAAAGTTCAAGCAGCACAACCCCAAAGCTATATACATCACTTTTGGCCGTTAGCCGACCTGTAAATCAAGTATAGCTTAGTACATTGTTTTAACATATAATGGGATGTGACCTTGAGTTTTTCTAGTCTATCAAATGGAACAGCAAAGCAGAAAAAAACTTAAGGCCTGTTTACTTTTAGTTTTCAAATTTCATTTTCAGTTTTTCAAGATTTTGTAAAGGAAATAGTGAAAACTGGAAAATGAAAACTGAAACTGGAATTTGTAGGGCCTGTTTGGTTTCAGTTTCCAGCTTTAGATTTTCCGAAATAAATACTAAAAATTCTGAAAACTGTAAATTTCAATTTTCAGTTTTTCTTCACAAATTCCTGAAAACTGGAAACTGAAACCATATAGGCCATAGTTTTCAGAATTTTTAGTATTTCCTTCAAAAAATATGGAAAACTGAAAATGAAAACTTGGAAACTCAAACCAAAACACCTTATTGAACCTAAAAGTTACAATTGCATTATGAAGGAAAGATAATTAAGTTCACACACACTAACTATCGGCATGATAAGCAATGTCTGGCACCATCTATCATTTATTTTACAGCAAATAAAATGAGTCATCGATCAAGGTAGTACCAAGACTCTCATAGTATTGAACAGTGCTACTGCTATAGCATGTGAAAATGGACATTAAATGATTGGAAACTTCATATTTTAAAACACCAATGATGGTTTAGGTGAAGCCAAAGCATACCAGTTGCAACATATTCAGGTGCTGCATATCCTTGAGTACCCATGACTTGAGTAGACACATGAGTTCTATCACCAGTAGGACCAGCCTTAGCTAAGCCAAAATCTGATAGTTTAGCATTGAACTCCTGCAATGCCAAAGCATGATAAGTAAGTGGTTTGCACAAATAATAAACATGAACCTAAAACATCACTTATATTCCCATTGATCTTACAGCATCCAGCAGGATGTTAGAAGCTTTAAAATCACGGTATATGACTGGTGATTTGGCATTATGAAGAAAAGAGACTCCTTTGGCAGCACCGACGGCCACTTTCATCCTCACTGACCAAGAGAGTGGTTGTGGTCCTCCTGTCAAATGTAATGAACCCATAAATAGGAAAGTAAAGTAATTTTTCCAGATTGAAGTTAGCAAATCCCTACCCAAATATCCAGTACTTTGGCCATCAAAACACTCAAACTTGAATTTTGACACATTTTTAGCTAAGAACAAAGGAGATCACTCTCAAGGAAGTAGTAATCTGCTCTTGTTGATTTCATTCTTCTGAGTTTCTTTGGTGATGGTGACAAAATGAATAAGGCATAGCTGAATAGACACAAATTAATGAAATTATGAAAGAGCAGTGTAATGGTTATGGTAACTTACTCCTAAACAGATGATTCTCCAAGCTCCCTTTTGGCATAAACTCATAGACCAATAGCCGGTTCTCTCCCTCAGAGCAGTAACCGATTAATTTAACTAGATTAGGATGGTGCAGTTGCCCAAGGTAGTTAACCTCAGTCTGGAAATTGTTTTGAAGTTTCATTACCATGCATGTTATAAGTAAAAACAAAAGAATATACTATTCTTTTGGGGAAGGAAATGGGTTTGAATATGAGCAAAGCCGTATTTGGGCTAAGAAAGTAGACACATACCAACCACTCCTTATGACCTTGAAAACTTTCAGGCTTAAGCTTCTTTACAGCAACAACCATTCCTGATCCAGGTTTTGAAGCCAGGAATGTGTGCTCATCAATCCATCCTTTGTAAACATAGCCAAATCCCCCTTCACCAAGAAGACTGTCAAAGAAAATTTCTGGTGGCATTCTTCAGCTCATTGAATGTAAAGGCCTTAAGATTAGGAGAAGACAAGATTTCACCCTCCGACCTTGGTGTGGGTAGAGTTGAAGCATTGCTTTTCTCACTGTATGATGGAACGGATAAGCTGGAAGGAGAAGTTTTTGAGATTGCTGATACCACAGAAGAAAAAAAAATGCTTAGTCCATATACAATGGCACTAGTACTACAAAACAAAAGCTGGCAATTTCATATATATAACCTTTCAAGTTCAACCATCAACATCCTAGAACCCATTTAAGCAAATTCAGAGCGAATACTATACTATATGCATCACAAATCTTTACTTGATTTAACTATTGCTGAACTCTCCCATTTCATAAATTTTAAAGTTTAGTTAAAACTTATAGCTTCACGATTTGATTCAATGCTATTTTCAATTTTAGAAAAAACAAACTAAGCAGAACTTTGTAAAACCTTAGATATAAATATGATACAGTACATCAACCCCTTATTTTACACCAATTAATAAAACAACTAGTTAAGGGAGAAGGGGAAAAAAAGCCAGCAAAATTCACTTCAAGAAACAATCCACATCAAAATCACTTGGCATGAGTCATCAAAGTATCAAAGAAAATAAATATCATATTCATATGGTGATAGGGACGAGATTAATAATTTAGTACCAGCAGAAGAGGTGAAAATCAAAGAAGGGGAAATACACTAAAGATCAAAATCTACGAATCTGAATTCTGAACACTTATTTTTAGGCTGAAATGCACAAACACTTAACATAAACGAATAACAAAGAAAAAAAGGAGAAAAAAAATAACTTTATTACATTAAGGATGTGTTTGGCTGGATAAAAGTTGGATGAAATTTTCAGTAATAAGCTCTGTAAACATTTTATAACAGAGTTCGTCCATGAAAATTTTAGCCTCATTTGTACCCCTAACCAAATATAGAATCCACCACACCATCAACCCATAACCTTAAAAAACCTATTTCCAGAAAGCCTTGAAAAGCAAAATTGAGAAAGAAGACAAACATGGGAGGGTGCATAACGATCACAACCATCCAAAAAACCAACACAAAGAGGGTAATCTATGGGAAGTGTGATTAAAAAAAATGATAGAGGAACCAAAGAGCTAGATGGGGTTTACCAGAAGTGGTTCTAGTGCTCTGAGCTTCATCAACTTTTGCAGAGGAATCTAAACAGTTACCCATCAGGCCCTCCAACCACCAAAAAAACCAACCTCTAACACAACCAAACTCACTGACCTTCCTGTTCAAGTAACACAAGAAAGAAAAAAGAAAGGGAAAAATAAAAAACAGTGAATTTTGGATATGGTTATGTTGCAATTTCCAAGAAAGTGAAGGGAAATTGGTTAGTTGAATGTAAAGAAAGGAACTTTGGTTTGAGAAGGAAGAAGCAGAGGAAATGTGGGTCGGGAACAGACACACGGAGAGAGAGAGAGAGAGAGAGAGAGAGAGATGAAGGAAAAAGAACAGTGCCTTTTTTTAATTTGTTTTTATCCTTTGTTTTGGTTTGGAGTTTTGGATTCGCCTATGAACGATGAAAGACAGGAAGCGCGTGCGCGTGGTGCGGTTCAGCCACGTGGGAACTCTCTTGCCTCGTAAAAGATGGGTTCGTCAACTATGGGTTTGGTGCCCCCACACATGAATTTACAACTGTGCCCTTCAGTTGTCTCCAAATTTATGTCACCAAGTCGAAATGTTTCTACTTCTCAGTTTTTTCAACGCACTAATTAATCGTCTATGCCAAAAGATTGAGGACAATTAAAGCGAGAATAAAGAATGATAATGAGTGACCGGTTACAAGTTCCAATTGATAATTACTTCTATCAAAGTTTTCATCGTATAGTGACCTTTTTTTTAAACCTATTTTGGCTTTTTATCCTTATGAAGTACAACATGAATGGGTGTGTATTTTTTATCATTTTGCAGAAATATTTGTCCTGTTAACTCAAAAGCTTAGTTAGTAAGTTGATTTAAACGGTCTTTTTTGGTTGTTGGATTTTGGATAATATTGCACCCCAAAAAAAATTTAATTTGGATACATTGGTAATATAAAATTATTTTACATATTTATTCAATTAAAATATTTTGTTTAGGCCATTTTTAAAGTAGTGGATGTAAGTTAACTAGCATAATTTATGTGATAATACATTGATTGAATGATTATATAAAAAATTTTTACACTGTCAATGCATAATAATTAAATCCAAAAAATAATAATAATAGTAATAGAATAATTTTTAATTAAAAAAGTTAATAGCATGAACACGATGTAAAACCACATTTTTCCAACCAAAAGTTAAGTTTTATATTTGTAATTGAGTGTTTTCTTTTTGCATTCGTTGAATGTGGGTAATTTTTGTTTGGGATGAACAAATTATATTTTTCACTACAAATATTGTTTCTTATATATGTTAAATTTTTTATAGTTTATAAAATAAACATTATTATTGTTACTTCTACAGGTAATGATTATGTCTAATGCAAGAGATATAACTATTTGGGATGACTTTTGTGGATTGCTTAGTCTAAACACTATTGTTACTTCCACAGGTAATGATTATGTCTAATGCAGGAGATATAACTATTTGGGATGACTTTTGTGGATTGCATAGCCTAATGTCTTTTCTCTTTGTATGTCGTTGCTTCTATTTGCTTTGTTTCTCTTTTTACTGGTTTATGTTTAGACCTTGCATTTTTTGCTCGCTCCTATTTAATTTTAGGTAGTTTGAGTACTATTTCTTATCGGGAAAAAAAAAAACTACCAAGAGATATATCTACGATCAAAAGATATGAGTACCCTCGACGGACATGTCTCTACTGAGATATAATAGTCATTTAAATTCAGAAAACATGTATATATGACTTTTCCTCATAATTCCAACACACGGACTGATAGTCACTTCTTCATAATCGTTCTAGAAGTAGTTTTTGAATTATTCTCCCTAAGTTTTAGAGTGCTTGGATCAATGTTCAATCCTATAGGTAATAGCTGGAAACCTCTTACCAATTAGTAAGGATAATTAACACCTTAAGGATTAAATAATATTTTACCCAGTTTTAAACTTGTACTGATTCCATTATTTTCTCCCTCTTATTATTCTACTGACATCTTAAAATTCAATCATTAATATTTCACAAGCACTCTCACAAAACTCAATTCAATTTTATTTATATTTTGAATTTTCCTTAAAGTCTTTTATTGTGAATTTCAGGTAGATGAAATTTAAGAAAGCATAATAACATCAAGTGAAAAAAAAATTTGAAATTTTGCTTATAATACTCCCCTGATATAGTAATGAACGTCGGTTATCATTTTTCATAGAAACAAAATAAACTTTAGAAAGAGAAGTTGAAAGGGTACTGTGGAAACACTGACAAAGTCGTTGATCGGGTCATGATTTGCTAAGCGAGAGCGTCAACACTGGCCACAGATGGGACTCTGAGAAGGCATCAGCTTCTATTGAAAAGAAATTAAATAATTCATTTGATTAAAATATCTAAAAGCTAACAAAATGGATGGATGCCTTGAATTCCTTGACGATTCTTTTCAATGAACATCTCCAGTTCACACTAGGCCATGGCCCACCATTGTCAATGGAGTAACTCGGTTGGAATCTTATTTTATTCTACATAACATATCTTAGTTTAACAGAACAATATAAATATATATCCGTATGCAAAGCACAGCATATAAGAATTTAGACCTGTCCCTGTTAGGCTGCTAAACAAATTAAATAGCGACATTTTAGTTAGTTACCATCAACCATATGCCGCTTAGGCATACAGTGGTATTTTGAATTACATGTGATGTGAGCTTAATAAATTTTATTGAATAGTGTATATACCTAAGTATAGCTCATTATTATTTTTTTTGCCAAGGTTGCTGTACGAAACTTAAAATTCATAAAAGAATGTCAATCTTTGAACTCACTAATGATTGGTGCTGTATTTGTTTTAAATCCATAAGAGAATGTCAGTCTGTATTTGAAATTACTAATGATTGATGTTTAATTTGTTTTAAAAGCATAGCTTGTCTTTGTTTTTGAGAAAATGTAACGTGTTCAATCTTATTTTGGTTTGATAGAGAAATTATGATAGTGAAAAAAATGAAGAGCAACAAGGCTGCACCGGCGACACGCCATCTTCTGTCGTTTGACTTTGCAGTACTTAAATATAACTATTTAAGGAGAATGAAATTACTTAATCAATTAACAATAATAAAAAATGCATATCTTGTGCGTGGGCTTTACATTTTCTTAACAGAAAATTATTTTTTATTTTGCTACAGAAAATAGTTTGTGTATGATAAAGCAAATGCTGACATAAGCTTATACGTAAGCAAAAAGTGAATAGTTTGGATACTAATTGATCGATTTTAGCAATCCTTGAAAGGATAGATGAGACGAGAGGAATCACAGAATTCACATTAGAGATGGAAGCATGGGGCCATGTAACGCCCGCTCTGGTTCCCTGGCTATTATAACTTATAGTGGAATATTATAGCTTAACTAGAGTGAATATAACACGTATATATTTTCAACAATATTTATTCCAACAAAGAAGAGGTGAAAATGGGTTTTACAATAATGCCTAACTAAAGGAAGTATCGACGATCCTTACTAAAATCTTGAAGAATTCAATACTCGTAGAAGTCGATTTTGTGAGTACCGCATAAAACTGAGAGGCTAATTTTTAAGTTCTAGGAAATTTTCATTCAAACAGTAAAGATTGGAAAATTATATTTTCTCCATCTTTTTTTTTTTTTCTAATGCCTAGTAAAGAAGATTTTGAAGAGATAGAATGGGTATTTGTGTTCAATTTTTGGGATTAAAAATTATATCACCAAAATTTAGTAAATAAACTTGTAGTCAAGTATGCATTTGAAGGGGAATTCTCTTCTTGTACTCAACTTTGAATACACTAATTACCTCATAATCTACTGTTGAGATTGTATGGAAAAATGTTGACTATGATATGAGTAAGCACCGTATTTATGCAACAATTATACAAATAGCATAAACCCTTACATAAGAGTAATGTTATGTGGACAATAAGATTACACAACAAAATATGTATTACACACCTTATTACCATTATATAATGAGTGAGTGAAATGAATGAGACCACTTATCACATCTAATAAGCAATAAGATATATGATGTACATTTATTATATAATTTTATTATACACTTAACATTATTCCTTGCATAACATCCTACCCCAGCACCCCCACGCCCTCCTCCATTGTCATCACCCTCTTCTACTCCTTTTTGCTTGTTAATCTTGACGACCCTCTTTTCGGTCATCACTATCATGTATATACATATTCCCTTTATGCGGTTGATTTAGCCATTAACTTATGCATTTTCTTGTTGTGCTTTCATTTCAGCAACCAATGGAATTAAGTATCGCAATATAATTAACACTTGCTCACAAAAAATAAAATAAAGAAATTACAATAAAGAGTGGTGTTTGATATACAATAAAATTATATAATAAATATATATTACACACCTTTTTACTATTAAGATATAATGAGTGAGTAGAATTAAATTAGACCACATATGATATTTAATAATAATAATATGTACAGTATATATTTATTACAATTTAATCACACACCAAATATTATTCTATAATAAATTCCCTAACTCTCCCGGCCAGTTTCAATACTTGGACCACCGTACGTCTGTGACTGATGAGGAGCCTAATCAACCCCACAAATACAGTACAGGACAATCAATAATGTCGCTTCCACCATCGTCGATGAGGTTCTTTAGCTTGTCATTGTGTACAGTACTGATGTCAATCAAGCCAGGGGATAAGAGGCGTCCCTGACTGGGGTCATCGTGGTGACATACATGCAACAGAGAGAGTTGTGAGGATGAGCACTTCTATGGTGCATTACTGTTTGTAATATATATATATTTGGTTAGGATAATTGATACTTTTTTTTTCGATAGGGATATATTGATTCTTTAAACAAAGGTTTAATTTTTTTTTATCTCTTGAAAAATTATTGAATTTTAGTTTTGATTCATGAAAATTTTTTTGTGGTGCATTTGATTATTATAATTTCACTATGCACCTTAAAGATATGTAACTAATGTTTTTTCAAGGTTTAAATGTCTTTTTTTCAGTATTAAAACTGTAAATGAACGATGTAAACGAGTGTCTTTTATTAATGATAACTGATATATATACAAGTGGTTGAACTCTAACAGAATAACTAACTATATATGCCATTGTCACTATCTTAACTGACAAGTTAACACAACCATATAGGAAAGGACTAACTCTAATACACACTCTAATACATCATTATGTGTAATATCCCCCCTCCTTGGAAGAAAAATATTGAGAATTAATGCCCAACTTGGATAATAGATGTCTAAAGGTAGTAGAGTGTAGTGGTTTGGTCAAGATGTCAGCTAATTGGTGTTGAAATTTGATGTAGACCAGTTTGATTAAGTCTTTACTGACCTTCTCTCTAATAAAGTGGCAATCTATCTTTATGTGTTTGGATCTTTAATGGAAGATGGGATTGGAGGAAAGGTATATAGCAACTTGATTATCACAAAACACCATGGTAGAGCCAACTTCAATTTGAAACTCTTGGAACAAATTGGTCAACCACATTATCTCATTTGCAACACTAGACAAAGGTCTATACTTTGCCTCTGCATAAGATTTGCTGATAGTAGGTTGCTTTTTAGTTTTCCATGAATGTAAGGAGTCTCCAAGAAAAACCATATAATCCTAATAGATCTTTGGTATCCAAGCATCCGGATTTGCATCAGCAAAAGCTTTTAGGCTCAGACCGCTGTGGCTCAAGAGTAATCCTTGACAAGGACTGGACTTAATATATCTTAGTAGGTGATGCAAAGCTTACTCATGAGGGACACTTGGATCTGACATGAATTGACTAAGTTTTACCATTGCAAAATTTATGTTTGGTCTAGAAAATTGTGAGATACATATGCTTTCCAATCATTCTCCTCTAGAGTGAAGCATCATCAACTTTATCTCCATCTGCTACTAATAATTTCAAACCAGGATCCATGGGAATTAGAGTAGGTTTAGCATTTATAAAGCTAGTGCCTTCAAGTATAGAGAAGGCATATTTCCTTTGTGACAAATATTGTAATACCCGTGTACATGTGTCCAGAACAAGTTATATACGCTCAGGATCCTTGGGACCCACAGAGCTGAATGCCCGAATGCAGAAATTCAAATGGCAGCCCTAGGTTATGTAGAATTATGGGAACATGTTTGCTTGCATCGAGCATGTCTTTGGGGTTAGCCTGAAACATCACCATTACTCGCTGTGAGCACCTGTGTTCACAATATCAGAAAACAACATTGTTTCACTTATGACCTAAACCCCTTTTTAAACCCTTCCCTTGGGTTCCTTTGGTAGAAACCGAAACATAATTGCCTCAAACCCTCATTTTCTCTCCTTTCTCTCAACCTCACTCTAATCCATCATCCTAAACTTCAAGTCGAGTATATGTTGTTAGATTATGTCTCTATTCTCTCCATTCTTTTATGATCTTAGGTTAGGTTTGTTATTTTCTCTCATTATTGTCAAGTGAGAATTCCCTAATGTTGTTATTAGAGTAGACCTAGGGTAATTTAGAAATACCCATAGATTTCTTATGAGTTTTATGATTATAATGACAGATTGGTATCATCTCTCTTTCTAGTCCCATGGTGTTGGTGCTTCACATTTTATCCCTTTAGGAAAATAAATTAACGAGTTGGAAAAAATTAATTTGAAAAATAAATTATTTAATACCTTTACCAACAGAAAATTCAATAGTAAGGAGTGAAATTGACAAAAATAAAATAAAATTGGGCAGCTACTATCAAGGTAATTTGCCGATAATATATTTTATTATGTTTTTTTAAAAATTGTATTATTTGGTTTATAGCATAACTACCAATCTACTCATTTCGATTATTTATTAAATTTATAAAAAAATTATGAGTTCTAACTTTTAATTAATTATCAGTAGATAAATAAATTTAGTAATAACACATAGAAAGCAAATATTTTAAACACCACAAATAAGAATTCAAAAATAAAAATATATCCAAATGTCATAGAAAATGTATAAATAATAAAACAAAATCCACAAAAAAAAAAAATACAACAACATTAGTAGAACTTGGCGGCATCATCATCATCATCATCATCATCATCATTATTAGAGAAGGAGGAGGAAAAGGATGAGGAGGAATTGAGCTGGAGTCTGAATCTGGTGTGGAGGGGCTTATCTGCAAGGGTTTAATCAAACACATTGTTTCAGTAAAATAGGTTATTGACAGACTTTCCCTTGATAGTAGGGAAACCATAACAACGTATGTCAAACCCTAAAGTTATGTTATCAAGAGGAAATTCGTTGGCAACATGAGAGATGAAATGTTTCACGTGTCAATGTTCTGAAATTCAAATACCGAATGCAAATGCGCCGGCAGTGGATTGACAAAAATGCAGTGTTTTGTTGAAGTAAATTAATTACAAGTAGATTTTAATTTCCCTAGCTAAAAGGCGCCAATCTTATCAGGGAAATATCCCGGATAAGTGGCGCGTGAATTTAGACGCAAAAATACGCTAATGTTACCAGCTGGAAAATTGTTGGACTTCCATTTTTTTCTCAAATCTATTGGTAATTCTGCCGGTAAAATTATTGAAAAAATCTATTGATAAAATTTGCCGGTGACTCACGTGTTTTTGGTAGTGACAAACACCTTCATTAATCTATCGTGAGGTACGATTTTTAGAGAGCATATCTTTACGTACTGCAACCAATCAGATTTGTACTATCAATTTTGACAAACATCAATATTATGAAAAATGAAAGTAAAAGAACGTTTGGACATGTGCTGGAAAAAATGAACGTTGGAACAATCAATATGTATTAATTTGCCGTTAAAATTATTCAGAATAATATTATTGGCCAAACGCCCAAAGGCATAAAAATAATTAACCACTTGGCAACCACGAGTTGTGGCATGATAATGACTCATATTATTCCTTAATCATGTGATCAAGATTATTACTCATAAAAATGAAATGTATTTCATTGCTAACCATTTGTTTCTTCAGAAGAACTTTCACAGTGAAGGAATTATTACTGTTAATGAATATCTTGATTTCAATAAAATGTAAATAATAATTAACCATCTTGATATAACATGAATATAAAATATAATAGTTACTCCCATTTGTCTATTATCACTATTCATTAAATGCCTTTATTTGTATCATTCCTAATTTCCTTGATAAAAGTTTAGATGTTTAAATGATCTTGTGTTGAGTTTTTCAACAAGACACAAAAGGCAATATTTATCTATCTTTGCTGTATATGGAGCATGCTCAGCCCATAAGAGCACAAAAACATCACAACTGGCGTCACAGACCAAAATTTCTTACATGTTCCTGTATCGCTTCATGATTCCAAAAATAGAAACTACTTTTTAATTGCCATTTGGTTATCAAAATACTAATTTGGTAGTATGCTAGTACGAAAAATTAATATTTTTAATAATTCAAATATTAAAAGTGTCAATAAAAATATTGTCAAGCTCTTAAAAATTAGATACTTGTAAAAAAATTTTAACATTTAATAATTAAAAAAATTATAACTATTTTTAATGATTATTTTATGTTAGAATTATTTTTCTTGATAATATTTTTAATTAATATTTAAATTTTTGAAATTGAAAATGGTATTTTGTTTTAGCATACGAATTTACTTTTTTAATATGAAGCTTAGTTGAATCAATGGACCATTTAAGTATATGATTAAATTTGAAAACAAATAGTAAGTTTGTTTATTTATTTTTATTACAATTCTATTTATATAGAAAAAGTGCTAAAAAATTTTATTCAAGCCCCCTTTTTTCTAAATAAAAAGATATCATTAGTTCAGATCATAGCCGGGTCACTCCAAGGATAAATTAAAAAAGGATTTAACATGTTAAAGCTTTCCTTTTTTTCTAACATATATAGCATGAATTGTGTATTCTCTGCAAATAACTAATTAAATATCATATTTTTAATACAAATTCCAGCACTAGAAAATTTTTGAAACTTAACTTGCTCAATCTTGACTTTAATTGAATAATACTATCATCTATAATCTATAAATTAAGATAAATTAAAGATAAGGACATTTTAGGAATGATATAATTAAAGATATTTAATAAGGATTTACAATAGATAAATGAGAATGATAATATAATAAAAAAGTCTTTATCTTCGCTACCCTCTCTTTGTTGTGGATTATGACTTATGAGCTAACTTCGCATTGACTGGAAAAGGTCTTGCAATGAGTCTCAACCACTCCCGCATCTAGAGGCTGAAAATACAGGTATTACAAACAGGAAATATGTTTATCGCAAATTAAACAAAATCAACAACGAATCAAAACGAAACAATAGCAGGATAAAGTCAGACATGTATATAGTCGTAAAGCCGAAATTCACTGGCACATAGCACATAAATTATATTCATGAAAAAGCATGCTTTTAGATTTGGGTCATGAGAATTATTGAGAAGATAGTGGGATGATGACTTTTAATGTACTCTAAAGTACTGCACCAACCGATTGAAAAAATATAATATTTGGCACTGAAGATACATGTCAATAGATTAATTAAGTTGTTGTGGAGGGGGAATTTGTGCCAAAATTTATTTGTTATAATAATGTAAGCATGTTTATGGACCCTTGAAAATGTAAATGGGTTATTTTATTTTATTTTTAACCATCATTCTTGGTTGTCAAAAGTTCTAATATTTTTATTTTGTGTACAACATTACTCTCTTAGATGAAAGTTAAAATATTATAATTCCTAAAATTCTAAATAATGGACATAAACCATTAAGAGTACTTAATAGTTTTTACAGAAGAGATCTAAATTGTATTTTTCAAGGTTTAATTATTTGGTTTCAGCGATTTTTTTAATATTTTATTTACATATTTTTTGGTAAAATTATTTTCAATGCTTATTACAACAATGTCATGTTATTTTTATTCTATTTTCATCATCATTTCATCAAATAAATTATTCTTTTTTACCCTTTACTTTAAAAATCTTATAAACAAGAAACAAAACGAAAATAATGCAATGTTTTTATATTTAATATTAAAAAATAAAAATATAAAGATGGACGTAACTTTTTTCTTTTCATCTATCGAATAAAAACTATTTTTTGCCAAATGGTGAGCCGAATTTACATATACTAATAATAGAAACGCATTGGTGTGATGCCGACTGCACACAAGCAAAATGAGATACACGCAGGTGTAAAGATGGCTGCACACACGTGGCACCGCTGGGGAAGGATCGCGGTCCCCCATTATGGCCGTTTTTTTTACTGATGTTATCATCAAGTCTATCTCTTCAGCGAGGATGTAGCTTTGTGTTTTCAGGTTCATTCGGTTCCAGATCTGAGATCTGTTGAGTTTTGTGTTTTGTGCGCTTGACATCAGTGCCGTTGATGATGCATCTTCCTCTTGATGAAGGTAATGTCGTTTTCACACTGGCAAAAGCACAAATCTAACCTTGTTGGTTTTGTGTTTGGAAGCTAGCTTTTAGCTATGCTTTGCTTTTGACTCTCATTTTTCTTCTTCAGATGTATTGTTGAACACTTTTTCTTTTCTCCGCTGCTTCTTTGACAATCGTTTCTTAATTACTGGCTCCATTTTTTTATAATAGTCATGACATTTTGATACGTCAAAGGGTAATGTATCTTATTATAATTATGATAAAATATATTAATTTTTTAATATATCAAAATGATATAATTTTTTACCATAATTATTATTAAGAAATTGAGAGAGTATAAAAAAACAATTACAGGGGTAGACATGAACTATAATGAGCTTTGGGGTTGGGGAGAAAGAGAAATGATAGGTATATAATATTTATAATAATATAGAGGCATATGAAGACTAGATAAATATGAACACAACAAATAAAACAACTCTTTATGTGCCTAGAGGTGTGAAGTTATTGTGAACAAATGATATACATCAAATATTTCTCTCAAAGAAATCTAGCATATGAGTGACAAGCACGCACATAACATGATAAGACGATAGTACCATGTACTAATTAAAGGGATGGTTTTAGAAGCTTGGTTACATTATTCAATGGAAAAAAAAATTCTTGATATAGCGTTTTTTGCAATTGGCATTGTCGGCTAGCCAGTGAGCAATTTATGAGTCAATGCGCATAGATTGACTTGTAGACGTACCCGTGAGATTTTTGGTGTTAAATATAATGCCGTCTCGTCCAGGTCTTATATTTGTTCCCTAACGATTAGAGTCTATCCAGTAATTGGCATCAGCACAATGAACAGGTCTAAGCAACGGGGAGCGTTTTCAATCATAACTTTGTAAACCTTCACAATGCTAAGTTGAGGCACTGAACAATTATTGCTGCAAGCTAAGTATACTCGATGTATGTATCAAACATTTGAGAAGTCTATCATCCTCACTAAAAGTTTGAGATTTTAAATATTTACGAAATTTTCTTTTTACATAGTAATAATATCGTGGGAAATAATAATAAAAGATTTTTATATAATCATATAATGGAAACTAACAACATATTCTTTCTCTAACGTTTTTACCATATCATTGATCGGAGAAGATTCGTGTATAGAATTTGAGGGATTCCGATTTTAAGAGTGGAGATTTTCAACTCGAGACACACTATACACACTCGAATACAAATCATTGGTTGAATGAGAATTCATGTACACAATCCGGAGATTTTTATTTCAGGAGTGGTGATTTTTCAACTCAAATGACATTATTTCAATACATATTTGAATACAAGTTTATTTATTAAATCTTCATCCTATAACTATAAATCCCAAAATGTTGTAATTCTCATTCTATCTCTTCAAAATTCTCTCTTACTCTAGATTTTAGATCGATGCAGACAAAAACAAAGAGAAAATAGTTTTTTACTTTTATACTCTATATAGAGAAGTCATGAACTATTCACTGTAATTTATTAGCACTTTTTTTAATTTGTGAGAGAGAATAGTTTTTTATACACATAAGAAGAATTCTCATTGGATCAATTACATGCATTCAAGTATTTAATTTCATGGATTTTGATTGGCAGCAAGTCAACGCTTATAAAGTCTTAAACAAACCACCATAAAGTCCGAAAAAAAAAAAAGAAAACTCGCAAGTCTATGTCAACCCCAGTTTCTGTGAAACATGAAATAACCGTAATTGTGAGGTCTATATGACCCCCATTTGGTGGTTACAGCAGTCCGTTTAATGTTATTATAATGACAACTCACAAAAGCCCCCCAACGACGGATGGTCTGGACGCAAATTAAAGGTTGAGATATGCAAGGCATGGACCAGGTTCATGGCAGTTGCTACTTGATTAGACGAGCGTTACTATACTTTACTACCATCATCCTTTTAATTTCCAGAGCGAAATTTGACTCAAATTCTGGTTTAAAAAGAATCACCATCATTAGCACGAAACAAAGGCGGTTTGAAAAAGTATTTTATAGAATAATTTTTAATTTTTAAAAATAAAATAAAAATTTGTTTGATTGATTATTCTTTTCAGATTAATTTTAAAAACAAAAAAATAGATTTTATGTTTTAAAAGTAAAAATTAAAAAACAACTTAAAGATATTTTTGGAATTATATTTTTTAAATAAGAAAGAAAGCAATGACACAATTGTAATTAGTTGGTTTGTTAAATGTTATCCAAAACAGTTTCAAAATAATTTTTAAAATATAAGAATATACATAGTTGATTCATAAAAAAAATAGTGAAATGAAAAGAATCAATAGCCGGAATGGCTCAGAAGCAAATTATTTTATATAGACACCTAAGTCATGGCAGTCTACTTTGTGATCATAATGACCTTTTAATTCTATGAATTGGTTTTGTGAATCATGCACCTTGAAGTGAACCGTCAATGAAATCTTGTTGTGTGCAAATATGGAATAATATGATAAAACAATTATTTGAGGGAATAAAATAATTGGTGTTATCGTAAGAAAGGATATGGACTAATAATGAATGTAGTTTTTAATTCAATCAAGCTCTCGCAACTTGTAGGGGAAATTAAAGAAAACATTTCTAATCATATCTTTCCTTGTACGACCTTGTATTGTCCAAATTCATCTTTAATTGGGTTATCAATTTAGGATATATTTGGTTAAAAGGTAATAAGATTGGGTTAAAATTTTTATCAATGAGTTTCAAATATTGAGTTCTATACATATTTATACATAAAATTCATCTATCAAAATTTTTATCCATTTTTATCCTCCAACTTAACATATCCCTCATATTTTATTGATAAGAATGAGTTCGTTTGATGAATTTAAATGAAGAAGTAGGTATATGTCGATGAATATGAATGTCATCTTAGAGTGAGTGGCTATATTTTTCTTTTTCAAACTTTATTAATTATATTTGGTTTTGAATATATTTTAAAATATGTTCAAACACTACGCGTGAAATTTTTTATGAAAGCTCTTGAAATGCATTATTCAGGACATGGATGCCCGAAGGTTCTGCTATGGTCTACGCCATGCACTTGGAAGACAATAATGGGGCATTTAGGTAGTGTTTGGGAGGATCGTATGGTAACTAGGGGGTATCGAATGAAAAGAAAAGTTAAAAAATACATATTTTTATAATTATTCAAGGCTTAACTTATAAAAATGAGAAACAAAGTATAGAGACAAAGACTCAGTGAACTGACATCACAAAAACAACACAAAAATACCAAGACACCAAAAGACTTAACACCATTTTTCAATAAATGGGCCTCTCGAGTTCCGTCTTAATGGGCCAAATGACCAAAACAAAAGGTGGGGCTATTAGATTAAAAACAGTGGGGTCGAGCATTTGCCATTGAAAGAGCGGAACGCAGGAACTCGTTCGTGCGTCCAATGAGGACCGCGGGGGCATGTCCCATCCAATAAAAACCATCCACGTGGCAAAATCCACGTAACTATGCCCGTTCCTCACTTCACCGTTCTCTTTCTTCTTTCGCCGCTCCCCCCTTTACCAGGTCGCTTCTTCACTCTCCGATCTCCATTCCGGGCCCCCAAAATAAAAAACCGATCCCAAACAAAAAGACCAAACCGGCGGTTCTCGTTTGGTTCCGCCGCCGCATGTCGATGGAGGTTCACGGCGCCGGGCTCCGTCGCGTCCTCGTCCTGGCATTCTGCGTCGCCGGAATCTGGTCCGCGTACATCTTCCAAGGCATTCTTCAGGAAACACTGTCAGCAATTCAGCTTCATCATTTGACTTCCAACGCGCAAATTCAATTTCATTTTGCTGAAATTCCAGCTAACTGATCACTGTGTTTCTCTTTTCTTTTCTTTTTTTTTTCCATTTTAATTTCGGTTTAGGTCGACGAAGCGGTTCGGTCCAGACGGTGAGAGGTTCGAGCACCTTGCGTTTCTGAACTTGGCTCAGAATGTAGTGTGTTTAATCTGGTCATATATAAGTGAGATTCTCAGTTTCCATAACAAATTGTTTCTTATTATTATTATTATTATTATTATCATCATCATCAGGGCAAATTACATCCACCTCCCCGAGGTTTCTTAAAATTCATCTGCTCCCTTTTGTTTGTCTGGTGACACTGATCTCACCTCAATGCGATCGAAGGGTAGGTCACTGTAATGATTTCACCAATTTAAGGACCACTTAACCAAATGTTTACAAATAGAGGGGAGGCAGAGTGAATTTCACCAAATTTCAGGATAGGTGAGAGTAATTTGTCCTTATTATTATTATTATTATTATTATTATTATTATTTCTCTATGTGCAAGAACAATGTAAGTTGTTTCTGTTTTTTTAATTTTTTTTGGATTGTTGTGTGTGTGTGTGTGTGTGCAGTGATTAGGATGTGGTCTAGTGGGAGTTCTGGTGGTGCACCGTGGTGGTCTTACTGGAGTGCTGGAATTACAAATACCATTGGTCCTGCAATGGGAATTGAAGCACTGAAGTATATTAGTTACCTGCTCAGGCATGTTTTGTTAAACTGTTTCTTTTTATGGCTTTCTTTTGAAATTTTATTGATTTAATTAATCTGCTATAGACAGTTATTTTGTTTCTTTTGTTTTCCAAAATAAGCTAAATGTGATGTTTGATTTGGAACGATGGTTTGTGTTTACTGTTTAGGAACTGATTAGAATTTGATTGGTGTGCATTGTTAGTGAAAAGAATTTTACACTGCAATCTAATGATGTGTTGTCATGTTATTTAATGATTTTGATTTCTCGTTGTGTGATTTTCATTAAAACCTTGTGACAATCATAGGATATTAGTGTAGAAGAACTTTTGCATTAAGAGTGCATACCAATTAAACTCATATGATGATTATATTTATGGATTTTGCTAACAAGTGTCCTAAGGATACTGGTTAAGAGTATTCATTGTATTGAGAACCTAAAACCTCTGTCTAAAAATTTCTACTTCTAGTTTCTTTCAAGTTTCACCTGTTCCTTTAGGCCACTTGTTAGCAAAATCCTATTTTTATTCTAACTTGAAAAGTCATTAGTGGTAGCTTTGCTGTGGCTTTTTGTTCGAAAGGTTCTAAGGGTGGCGTTATTGTTGTTACTTGTAGGTCCTGGCTAAGTCCTCCAAAATGATTCCAGGTCAGTACACTACGCATTAATCCTGAAACCTAAACTCAAGAGAAGCTTGCTTTAATAAGAAGCAATGAAAATTATTTGAGATTTTATTTTATTTTCTTACTCCTTGCATCTTATGATAAACAATTCCACTTACCTTAATGCAGTTATGCTAATGGGTACTCTGTATACGGTATAAGATATACTTTTCCAGAATACCTCTGTACATTCCTTGTTGCTGGAGGGGTATCAACATTTGCACTTCTAAAGGTTAGGAACTTCTCAGAATGACAGAACTAGCCCATATTGTTTGGTAATTTTTGTGGTTCTTGAATGCAGCTGAGCTATCTTTGCTTATGCTGATTGCAGACTAGCTCAAAGACCATCAGCAAGCTGGCACATCCTAATGCTCCCCTTGGATATGGTTTATGTTTCCTGAACCTTGCTTTTGATGGATTTACAAATGCAACTCAGGATTCCTTAAAAGCAAGGTAGTATAACTCTCTATTTTTGTTTGTCGTGTAGCAATTCTAGTCAATCTGATTGCATGTAAACTACAAAATCTGCACTACCGTACTTCCTTGGTATCCTCTCTCCTTTTTCACCCTTTCTGCATGTTGCTGTGCACCCTTTTGATCACTGGAATGACATGAAACTGTTTTTATATTACAGATGAGGTGAGTATGCTGTTTTAAACTTTTAATTTTTATCAGTGGTTGGCTTATTTGTATTGTTCACCATTGGTGTTTGAAAACTTATTCAACATTTGGGATAATTTGTTTAGACCTATCCTAGGCAAACCTGCAAGGGCTGTTATCAACTCTCATACTTTCCCCTATTTTTTTTTGAAAAAGTTTTGGGATCAAACCTGTTCTCTAGGGTGTAGCATAATAGATAAGCAATCTTTTCTTGGAAATTGTAATCTATTGGAATAGAAATCACAGGCACTCAACGGGAACAAATTCTGTATGGAAAGTTCCTGGAATTGTTTCTCCTTGGGTCCATTAGTGTCCTTAATCCAGCTTTCTACTTTGAAGTGCTGGTTAATTCTGTTAGGTTCATTAGTCAGAGATAAATTCAGTGTTGGCAGCTGATTAAGGGAACCAAAATGGATTGGCTTAGAATCTGATGCTATTTTGGTTAGCTTTACTGGCTGGAAAATTGGAGATATCTGTCCTTATAATTGTGTCCCTGGTGGATGGTTTAATAGTTTAGTCCTAGACAAATTTAAGCATGATTTATCATGTCTGTGTTTCCCATTTGATGCACTTTTGGAGAAATCTATGTTACCAGTTGTTGCTTTCACATGTCAGCTGTCTGAGCTGCCATTTCATGGGTGTTTTTGTATGTTGACTTCTCAAATCTCAAAATTGTTTGGCTTGCCAAATGGCAAATGACTCTTCGTTGTGAAAATCTCAAATACAATTCAGTGTTCTTAATATTAAGTTTCTAACTATTGGCTTGTCTTACTCAGGTACCCAAAGACAAGTGCTTGGGATATTATGTTGGGCATGAATTTATGGGGAACCATATACAATATGATTTACATGTTTGGATGGCCCCGTGGCAGTGGATTTGAGGCAGTTCACTTTTGCAAACAGCATCCAGAGGTAGCATGGGATATTTTTCTCTATTGCTGCTGTGGTGCTGTGGGCCAGAATTTCATCTTCTTGACTATAAGCCGTTTTGGTTCTTTGGCTAACACCACCATCACTACCACTCGCAAATTTGTTAGCATTGTGGTATCTTCACTATTGAGTGGGAATCCCCTTTCAACAAAGCAATGGGGTTGTGTTTTTATGGTATTCTCTGGATTGTCATACCAGATCTACCTCAAGTGGCAAAAGCTGCAGAGGTTGCAGAAGAAGAGAAAGTCACCTGAAGCCATTCAGCAATTTTGAATTCAAATGTTAATATTATCACTAAAACCTTGAAGGTTCAATGAACCAGATTTAGATTTATACACAGGAATGTTGGTAACTGTAATTGGATAGCTCCTTTTTGTGAACAAACAAAGTTAGAAGTTTAAACCGAATTTCTTATTCATTGTGCTAATGATTAGTTGCTTGTCTATTGTAATGAAGATAGTTTTTGTTTTACACCAGGGGCAAATCTCTCTCCATAGACATGATTTTCTGATTGTCTTCTCTCGTTTAACAGCATCCCAATACTCTATGAGGACTACCCGTATTGGGTAGAGCATTAAAAGTAGCTTTACTAATTTGATTGCACTAGATTACTGTTTTTTGGAGTCAGGTTGTTAAATACTAGAGAGACAAAAAGCACACCAATTAAAATCCAATACATAATAATAAGAACGGGGCAAGAACAATTATTGAAAACTCCTTTTTTTTTATTTATTAACTATTATTCTCTTTTGGGTAGGATAAGTCTTTCCTCTTCAATCCTCTCTAGCATTCAAATCTAGGTAATATGAAGTCACTCTCCAAGTGATTGGGGAATATTTTCCTGACATTATAGTGTCATCCACTATTTATAGACAAGACTGTAAGAGTAGATATGTCTTTTCCTTTTGCTAGTGTTTTTCCTACAACTAAATTTTTTATATATTTTTCTTGGCATTAAATTTCTTTTTATGGACCATTTCTTGACATTAACAATTATCAAATCTTAATCTTTTGATAAATACTGCCTCTTAGTTATTAACATTATATTCGATACGTTTAATTATTCTAAAGGTCTTTATAATTTTATTCAATTTTAATTTAGATATTTATAGTTTAAAAATTCGTAATCAAATCTTTATATTACACAAAAAATTTTCAATTAAATCTTTATAATTAAAAAATTTATAATCAAATTCTTATATTATATAAAAGTATTCAATAAGCCCTTTGTATTGTACAAAAATTTTGAATCAAGACAATATATTTTATAAAATTATAAGGACTTGATTATAAAATTTTTAAATTTCAAGGACTTAATTAAAATTTTTTGTAGAGGATAGGGAGTTGATCACAAATTGTTAAACTATAGGAATTTGATTGAAAATTTCTATATATTATAGGGATTTGATTATAATTTTTAAACTATAAAAACTTAATTAAAAATTGAATGAAAATAAAGGGACCTCTAGAATAATTAAACTTATTCAAAACACACTTTAATATCTATTATCATCTATTATATTAAATGTGTAAGAGCATAATCTCTACAATATGAAAGTAAAATATGATATATTAGAATAACATTAACTGCAGTAAAAATATTCACCTAAAAAAATTCAGCAAAATTATAGAATGTATGGCTAAAATGCTACAAAATTATGAAAATTTTAATGCAGTGAAAGAATAGAGTATATGGCTATAATAGTATAATAGTTATGAATTTTTTATATTATATAGTATATTATATGACCTTGTATAAATGTTATATTATATAATATGATTTAAGTTTGATATACTAATGAATGTAAATTTTTTATTTACATATTATCATTCAATTAAATATTTTAATTTGCATAACTTTTGAATTAGTCAATGTGAAAACCAATCTTGTTGGCTAATATTGCAATACATAATTATATGATATTGCAAAATATTTTTACACTATTAATATATGAAAATTAAATATGATATAAATAACATTATCATTTTTTTATCACAAATAACTGCAATCATAAGTTTGAATTTAACAAAACATAAATTTGTAATAAAAATTAAAACATGACACCATATTAATACTTAAAAGTATTTGACATCAAATAGTCCCTGAAAGCCAAAATATGATATCACTTATACTTTATTAGAAAGGGATAAATCTATTTGATGTCACATGAATTGTCAAGAATCAAATTGATGTCACACTTTCACTTTTAGAAACCTATTTGATGTAAAAAAATATTTAAAAATAAATTGATGTTAAGTGTATCTTTCGTGTATTTTTCATTGTGTGATTATGTGTAAATAAATAAATATAAATATATATATATATATATATAAATATATCAAAATGATAACTTTTATTAATTAGTTCAATTTAAATATTATAATTAAAATAATTATTAGTAAATTATATTTATTTTAAATATTTTATTTTTATTATATATAATTGTAATTTATAATAAATAGTGTTTATGTTTAAATTTTATTTATATGCTATTATAATACTTTATCATTTATTTGTATGTTTATATTATTTTAAATAATTACTTATATATTAAATATTTTTTTATTATAAATATTCATTTATCATTAAATGTCGTTTTATTAAGATGAAATTGCCTTTAATATGATAACTGCTATACGATGCAATAGATAAAGCAAACAATAATAAAGTAAAGTAAAACAAATATAAATATCAATTAAAATTATGATTTAAAATGACAACAACACCCTTAATCTAATGACTCTAGTCCCATCTTGAAAATAAATCGAAAGACAATAGAGTAAATCAGACAAAAAATAAATATAAATTGATATTAATTTTGTTGCATGAAATCACAAATATGCCATTTAAAATAGGCGGGCAAACTTTTTCCTTGAATAGTTGGAAGTACTCAACTTTATTACAGAGAGAATAGAGTATTCAGAAAAATAAGGATGCATTTACTTTGTTAATTTTCAATATTCAATTTTTAGATTTGTGAAGGAAAAACTAAAAAATTGAAAACTCAAAAGTTCAACTTTCAATTTTTTCAGTTTTTCCTTCACAAATCTAAAAAACTAAAATTAAAATTTGAAAACGACAAATCACACACACCCTAATATTTCTTATGTTTGACTAGCAATGAAGTGTAAAGGACAATGAAATTAAAGTTGAGAGACAAAAAACTTTCTTCTTTATAATGTAATATGATATCGAGATTTTGAGAAAATTCAAATATTTAAATAGAGAATATTTTAAATATATTTATTAGAAAGATAATTAAATGGGCAGTTATAATTGTAATAAAATTATTTAATAAATAAATTAAAAATGATAATATTTTTTATTATAATAAAAAATTATTTATATATCATAAAACTTGAAATATAGAAATATAATTTATTATTTAAATTTATTGAATTGGTAATAATTATAAAATAAGAAAATCAATGTCATGTGGTATATATTCAGGCCTAGTTTGATTATCTAGTGTATATGTTTAATATCAGCTACTGGTAGTATCAATATGTTTGATAAAATTGTTCTAATTCTAAATTCTTTATTATATTATCAGATTAAAAAAAATTATATTGATAGCATTTGTTCTTGTTTATTTGGCTTCATGAATAAATAGGTGAAAGAATTTAATCATTATCATCCATAGATGCTTAGGTGCAATTAATGAGTATGTTCCTGTTGTACATGAAGAATAGAACATGATATTATGGGTAGCAAAAAGAACCAAAAAGATTTGTGGCAAGAAAAACATAAAGATATGTGAAAACAAAACAATAAAATGTCATTGTCTAATCAATAGAAAAATAAAAAAAATAAGTACAAAATATATTAATATAAAAGAGAGGTAGTAAAATTACAGTTTTATCAAAAAGGAAGTGAGAAAATGTAATGCTGTGAATACACAACTTTTCTTTTCTTTTTTGGTCATGAAAGGAAATTTCATTCCTAAAGAAACCGGCTAAGCCCAACTTTATAACAAGGAGAAACAAATACAATCAAATAACTTACATCCCGCAAGTTGGATCAATTAGAGTAACTAAAGATACAAAACATTTAACCTATGCATACATCCTTAGCAAAAAGGAAATCTTGCTCTCTAAAAAACATGCTTGACATCCATTAGAACCAAATTATAGAGACATTTCCTAACATCAAGTTTTTTTCTTTTAAGAATCCAATATAAAGAGAAATTTTACTTTGTAGGAACTCTCTAAGTTTTTTTTTGTGATTAGTCTCTTCTTTTTGGATTGTAACAAATATATTCCCACGCTTGTTCAAAAACCAAAGATGCAAAGAACACATGACTGGCACAAAACTAGAGAAATTGACACAAAACTAGGGAGAAAACCCATTCGATCACCATCAATTGAGATTAATTCATCACCTACCATAAGTGTAGTACTCCGATGTTGTCACATTAAGCCATCGCAAAAATAACAAGAGTGAGATCTCACTAAATTTCTTGTGATTCAAACACTACTACAATCAAAAGAAACACATTAGAAGAGGGATCAAACAAATAAACTGCAATGATCAAGAGGGGGGGACAAAAGATGAACATTAACCAAAAACAAAAAAGAGGATGAAATATCATTTAATTATGGATGTCATATCTTTAATTAATTCGATAAAGATATGACTAGAGACGGATATACTCTTTTTTCCTTTATTAAGGTTTTTATCCCATTAAATTTTTCTTTAATAAGATTTTTAACGAGAGTTACTAATTCATACAATGAGGATAGTATACTTTTCCCTTCGTTAAGATTTTTTCCTACTTTTTTTTTAATAAGGTTTTAATAAAATATATCTCTAATAGACATCTAAAGGAGTGTTATGAAATATCATTTGATTATGGATGTCCATATCTTTAATTGATTCGATAAATATATGATTAGACAGATATAATTATGATTTGATATAATATTATATCTCTCACCCTTGCTGAAATGGTCCTTTCTATACTCCATAGAGAAACAACCTTTGAGAATATCAATAACATATTTTCTCTTCTTCTCCACTATTCATTCTTATTATTCTTATTTTTTTCCCAATAGCTTGAATATTATTAACTTCTTTGATATCTTAAGCTCAAATGAAACTCCTTTATGCAATTATAATATAGTGGAGAAAAATAAGGACATAGAAAAAGAGGAAGAAAATCTCCATGGGGTAACTGACTTTAGAACAGGTGGGGCCGTCTCCAATCCTTGAAAAAAAATAGTGCTTTATGTGCTTATTTTAAAGTCAGAATTATGGTTTAAAAAGTTGTTGGGTCACTTGAACTTGGATAGAAATATGGAACTAGAGATTTTTAAATAGATACAAATTTAACACCACATATTTACACACTCATAAAAAGAATGAATTTCATTAACTTCATTTAAAATACAAGCTATTGTTTTTGGGCTCCATTAATTTTACCATAAATGTTTATAAATATAAAGTGTTAGATTTGTACTCGCCCAATAATTTTTCATATAGAACACCTGCATAGTGAACAATTTAACTGTATAATTGTACCAAAAAATAAAAACACATAAATAGCATTACTCATGTTAAAATAAATTATGCTTAACAATTACATTCATCTCAAGCAAAAAAACAAAAAAAAAGATATAGCTGTTTGATTTGAGAATAAGATAAATGAATATAAAAAAAACTTAGGATGTTCTTTTTTTCATGACAATCAGTTTTTTCATCCAAAAAAAATTATTTTTCATATATTTGGATAAATTTTTAAAAATAATCAGAATCTAAAAAAATATCAGTTTTTAATTTTTTTTTGTACAATCTATAAAGTAACTACTAAAAAAAATAAGTTTTCAACTTTTTTTTTTAATTATATATAAAATTTAATTTTCATAATAATTTTTTAATCTCTTTTTTCCAAAAATCAATTGAGGTCTTGACCAGCTATCTTTAAGGAAATATACTAATATCTATTTTTAGTGAGTGGAAATCGACAGGTCAAATGAGTCAAACTTTTAAGTGTACCTTCCCTTGAGAAAGTTAACAGGTAACCAATGTCCTTTAATTTCTGGAGAGTTCCCTCCTTCCTTTTCCCAGTTGCTTTTGCCATAGTCATTATTATCTGTGTCCTGTCTTGCACCAGCACCGGCACCACCTCCCATGAACTAGTCATCCTAACTAAATAAGAATGAACTTCCCTCAGAATTTTCCTTCAGCAAGCACAGTCAAGACAACCAATGTGCCAAAGAGCTGACTGAAGGAAAGAGTGAGAGAAATGTCTGCACTCCTCTGTCAGACAAGAGTACAAGGTTTGCTGTATAATCTGTAAGTACACAGTTTCTTCCATTCTTCACATTTCTTGTTGAGTTTGGCTCTTTTTTGGAAAGGAAATGGAGCTCATATTGGTGAAAGCTTTTTGTCTTTTGTTATGATAAATGAGTGCCAATATTGCAATAAATCTGTTAGCATTGGCTACTTATAGTTCTTAAGTGACATTTCCTAGCACTTCTCTCTTTTTAAAATTTTTTTATGGAAGTCAATATGAACCTTAAGGGCTTGTTTGGTTATTGGTACAATTTTCTGTGTTTTCTAGTTTCAATTTCCATTTTTTGTTTTCACTACTTTTTTCAAAAAA
Source organism: Dalbergia oliveri (assembly GCA_030441495.1). NCBI lineage: Eukaryota > Viridiplantae > Streptophyta > Magnoliopsida > Fabales > Fabaceae > Dalbergia > Dalbergia oliveri. The sequence continues at coordinate 21,311,567 of JAMLFY010000004.1, forward strand.
TTCAGGAAATAAAATAAAAAGCAAACACATCCTAACTTTCATGTTCTAAAAGAGACTTAGTGTGATTTATGACTTTCTGGCTTCCTATTGAGAAAAAGTTCTTGTTTTGTTTCCTTTTGGTTGAAGAATTATCTATATTTGGCTGTGTTAAATGCCAAAATCCAGGTTAGATATAAAGAAACAGTATATGCACACCAAAGCCAAAATCCATTTCCACTCCAATTATATGTTTCAGTACATCAGAACCAAAAAGTTAAAAAAGAAAGAATATTTATTCTATAATCTATGCACACCCAGAAAAACAAATAGGAATCCAATTTGCTACTGGTTAATCCTTTTACTCTCTCTTTTTTTTGTTCCCTTTTTTTTCTTCTATCTATGTCTCTGTTCATTATATGTAGTAGGTAGGCGAATTGCCGATGTATACATACACTCAGGATGACTAGCATCACACAACAGGCTCTGTACAAAAGAGGGAAAAAAGCAAACCATGACCAAAAGCTGGATCGAAGAAAAAACAAACCCAGAACAATATCAAAGAAGACAAACCAAAGAATGACACACTAAGCACACTAAATTTCGGTGCAAGTATAAAAAAAAGGTAACACTGAGTTGAGGAGGAGAGAAGGAAGAGGATACTGTTAGACATGTTTGAAGATCCTCAGAATGTGCCATAACATTCTGGGGAGGGTATGGCTTTCAAAACTTTAAGCTGACCAAAATTGCAATCTTTCTCAAACTGGGCAAAGAAGAACTCAACAAGCCAGATGTTGCCAAGCGTGGGGAGAAAGGATTCAGAAAAGGGAAAGGAGATATAGATATTGTATTCAGGCAAATTAGAGATTCAGATTATAAACTATGTAGCAGGGATCTTTTGCAGAGTGGCGGTTGCAAGGGGTTGGCAGTTGTGTTGAGGGATGGAGATTCCATTCCAAGTGTTTTCATAAGGAAGTTCCTCTCCTGCAAAACAAAAAAGAGTGTCAAATAAACAAGATAAAAATGCTTATCCTTTGTGTCAAACTTTAATAAAGAATAACGGTTAAAAAATAATAATAATAAAGGTTTTGCGAGAACCATTCTAAATAGCAGTCCACATAATCCAGCAGCAATAGACCAAGCAGAAACTTAGTTAAGGTATGGTTCACACAGTTTTCATGGTAGATGTCTGTTTTGTGTTCTACAGATATACCAAATGACTTATTGAGATGTTGATAACTTCTAACAGTTTACACTCTAAACCCTGTCAGAAAATGATGTCTTGTTTTCTAAGAGGGTTCTTGCTTCAATAGTTTTCAGCATGAAGATACTATAATTATGAGCTTCACCAATATATATACCATAACTGTCTGTATTTTCAATAACTCAATATTATACCACTGTATTTTCTTAGCGAATAGGCATGTAGTGACTGAACTATCTTTCTCCTTTTGTAGTTGTTGAGTTGGGACTGGAAGCAAGACATGAGACCCAGGCATATATTTTAACTTGATATATGCATATTGCATAATGTTTATGTCAAAGTGTGTTCTTACGGTGTGTTTGGTTGAGGGGTAAAAATGGATAGAAATTTTCATGAATGAACTTCAAGTGTAAAATTATACATAGAGTCCATCCAAAAAAATTTTCACCCCACTTTATCCATCAACCAAACACACTCTAAGAAAGAGAATGTGATAACGTGTGTGTTTGTTTATGCTTTTTTATAGGAGAAGTATTTTGTTAAAATAAAAAGAAGTGCTTTTTGTGTCTGTGCAAATTGTTTGGACAAACCTTTTAAAAGAAGAGCAAACTCAGAAGCTAATCAATTTTCTGCTTCTTGAGAAGCCGGAAGGAGTTGCCTCAGATAAATATATATTTTTTTAAAGGTACTTTTGAGTTGTCTTAAAAGTGCTTTAAAAGTTTATTCAAATGCACCAACTGGCATTACTAAGAAAAAGATGTTCTTTCAAAGCAATTGTGATGAGAAATAAAATAGATCTTCCTCAAACAAGATCTGCAGGCTATGAAATCCTTTTTGGTATAGAGTATAGACCACCAGTACCTCAAGTTTACTAAACTCCAAGTAATCTAGCTTAAGCCAAGTCGCCCACTATAGGGGCAAAGCTATGTCAACATAAGCTTTTTTTTTTTTCATACGTAAGATTCGAACTCGAAACCTTGTTTAAGGGGAACAACTGCCAAACTAATTGAACCATCCAAGCATTGGTTGTGGCCTATGACATCTAAAAGAAGCTTTAGAAAACCTATATAATGTATTGGTTGATTGATTGTCACGAATACCAGCGTCTTAGCCTTTATATCAACTAGATGCATTAATTACTATCAGCAATAATTATAATAATAATAATAATAATAATGACAAGAAAAAAACAAGAAGAAGCCTAGCTTGTCGTGGCAACTTAGAAGAATTAGCTGTCAGTTTCAGATACATCTTATATATGCTGATTATTGCTGAACAAGTTATTTCCTGTCTTGAAACCTATTCCCAATCACAACTATTCTCCCGTTCCCACGACTTCCTGTTTTGGCTGGCCCAGCTGAATTTTATGAAGAAATAATTATGAATAGACCTCTTCATCTGCATAATTTTTATCTGCATTAATTTGATTCCATTATCCCAACACCCTAATGATGTTGGCTACAACATTTCAAATTCAGTGCATAACTTAAGCATTAATAGTGTACCCTACTACTGCTATCTCCAGCACTAACTACAGCCGAAAAATGCCACTGCTACTACTCAAGTTGATCTAATAATAAACAGCACTCTGAAAGTTATGCTGCTGATTGAGGTTGATCTTAAAAAAGTTAAGAACTTATAGTACTGTTTCCGCTCCCACTTCTATTATTATACATGGGTTCAGTGTTGTTATTTCCTCAATTTTTCAAATCATTATTAGGATAATAATCAGACTACTTGTCACCATTACTGCATAATCTTGCTGTTGACCGTCAATTATTTTATCTCCAAGTGCTTGGATGACTTACACTCTCTGAAAATTGTGGGCTAGGATTCCTGCAGCCAAGGATCTGAAGAGAGGGGTAACTTGAAGAGGGGAACTGAACTCTGTCATTGATGAGGCAGAAACAATGCCATCATTGTTCATCTGTTCCTCACAAGATGGGAATATGTCTGCTGCAGAAAGATGTATATCTAATTAGCTAATCTGATCTGATTCATTAAAATGTTAGGATATTAGCATATAAAAACTATATTTTGAGGCAAGTATTAAAAAAAATAAAACTTCTAGGTCAAAATATTTCCAGTTGGAACAATTGACCATTTGAATTAGATCAATTAATGGTGTCATTGGCCAATCTTTGAAATCATTAACCTGCTGAATGGTTAGTCAGTCATAACTAGACCAGAATATATTTATACCTCAAATTCCTACCTTGTAATCTACCCTTTTATTTCTCTATAACATGGGACTTGATTATCTTACCTTGATCCAAAGTTGCAGTAGAAAGAATCCCTTGTTCACATCCTCCAACTCCTTTTTGATCTCCAATTTGTATAGGCCTCAGTTCAGTTCCAATATCTTGATGCAGTGAGTGTTCCAAATTATCACCAGCTGAATGGGGCAGGATAGTTGATCCTGTGCTGTATTCAGAACTTCCAGGAGAGTCTTCATATAGTTCCATTTGCCTAGAACACATTTGGAAACTATTAGATATTCCATAGTCCTTGTGTATTTATACCTTGAATGAATTTAAAGTACCTCCAACATGGCTGGATCTCTTCACTACTACTCTTTTAAGTCCTCCAACAGATCTCTAAGATCTACAAGCTGTAGATCTGGAATCTTATATCTGGGAACATCAGATTCTTTGGTTCGACTCAGAAACTCTTGAAGAACCTGGCATCAATATCCACAAACATTAGATGATAGTTGAAGAAATCTATGAACAACGACATGTTTCTTTTATATGCTCAAGAACTAAACCTTGCAGATATCAGCTTGTGATAAGCTTATCAGATTCAAGTTAAGCTTTTATATCTTATATGCTATCAAGCTAATCTTGAACTTATTTTAAAGTTTCAAAGCCAATATTACCAAATTTTATGATTCCTGATTATTTCCATAATCATATTAGGCCTATATAACTAAAAGGTCAATTGCTCAATCCTATTCCCATATGCTCCATTACTTATAATTAAATTAAGAAGTTTTAGCATAAGGTAAAATGGGCCTAGCATTATCCATGACTAAAAGTGGCTCTTGTGTGAGGGGAATGTCAAAGATACAGAAACCATTCCTAGCATTGGTCGTTGACATGTATAAAGGCTTCAGCCTCATAGCTAGAACTGTTGCATTTATCAAGAAATTATATGATCATACAGTGCTTAATATAGCTGACAATGAAGCTATATTAGATTTTACATAGCCAGGATCAAATTTATCAAATGACTTTCATGATTATCTTATGGATAGGTTTGCCATTATAAGAAATGATTTATTTCTGTTGATGTTCAACTTCTTGAAATATAATCTATACTTTGATCTTCGCATTTGATGACATCAACAGGGCAGTACATATTTAAAAAAACACAGGAGTTGGTTCTAAATTCAAAACAAGAGCCAGTTCAGAAACTATCAAGCCTCACCTTCCATGCATTTTCTAGGCTTTGGTCCATGTTCTCTGCATCAACTTTTAGAGCTAATGAACTCAGTAATTCTGCTTGTTGCATCAATGCACTTATCTTTGGGTCATCCTTTTTAAGGAATGTTCCTTGTATCTTGTTGTTTTGGGCTGTAAAAGCATAGATAAACAAAGAGTCATATTAGAATGACAGTTCGGCCAAAGTTAATTTTGGCTGAATATATTAATGTTCTCCTGTTTTCTTATTTCGGGTTTCACAATGGCTAGAGTTTAGTTTTACAACTATAAAATCTTCAATCTAAAGAGACTACCATGACCACCAAACTTTGCACTGCAGACATGATGCTGGTCCGGCAAGTTGTTGACATCATGAGAGTTCTGAGGTAATACTGCAAATGGTGCTCTTGTCTGCTGAATTGTCGAAGTCACATTTTGTTTATGTGATCTGTCTCCAAAGCTGATCCTTTCCACAGCATCAGGTATATGGGACCTCCTATATTTCAGGAGGATGGCATGTTAGGACTCCTCTCTGTAGAATATGTGTATTTTGATACTTAGTTTACTATACCTCATCCTCTTAACAGTGACACCAGATTCTGATGCTGCATCTGTATTACATCCATGCTGGAAAATAATCCTCTTATTATTTGAATTGATATATGAAGTGTTGTTCTCTTTTGCTAAGGCTTCATGTTTTGCTCTCTTCTTGCACAAGGTGGAGAACCGGTTTTTCACAGCATTATCCGTTCTGCGCACAAAGTAAAAAAGCATTGCAATAAGAATAACTGTTTGACAAAATGTCTATTTCGTAATTTGGGGAAGTGAAGATTGAATTTTTGGTTACCTGCCTGAAACCACCTTTGCTATTTCTGTCCACCTGTTACCAAATATTTTTTGAGCCTAGACAGATAATAGCAAGAAATTACCTCTCAAAATACATTTACTCAGAAAAGGTACAATTGTAAGTGAAATACAGTTGGAGCCACCTGCAAAACTATACAGACAGATGATCTTGATTGGTTTTGACGGTAACCTACTCTTAGTAAGCTAGACTTTGAATCGAAATGAATGACCTTGTCATGGTAACTAGTAGCTAATATCCTCAAGTAAATCAATGGATTGTGGTCTACCTCGAGAGAAAGATGAAAGAGAAACAGAAAGGAGAAGATAACATCCAAATTTTCAAGGTCCTATACATTAATTTAAAATACGGTTGTGAAATTCCTATGGAAACTGCTGCAGTATATGAAAGTGTAGCCATGGAACATGGACCATCAATTCACCTCACATAAGAGCATGTCTTCTTCTGGGGACCATCCTCCTTTCTTGAAATCAGAATTCAGGTAAGTGTACCATCTGGTAATTTATTAGTTACATGAGCATCAGATTGAGAAAAGCAATAAAGCAAGAGCCATAAAAGTCTTCAAGGGATAAGGGGTAAACAGATGACCAAATAAAAACATTTTGAATGCATCATGATAAAAAAAAATTCAAACAACAGAGTCACCAAATTCAAAAACCTCACCTTCTTCTGCACTGTCTAGTCGTTTTATCCTTGAACTTTGAAGCAATAATTGCCCAACTGCATATATTTATTGCCATTAAAATCCCTTAGTCTCCAATAACATATCCATGAAAAATTAAAAGAAAGAAAACACCAGTCACTAGTGAGTAACACCAAACAGAAGAATGATGGAAAGAGGTGTGAGTACTTTTGGTTCCATGGATGCCAATCTGCTCCCTCAATATATCATCCTCCTGCAACTCATACAACACACGAGAGATGAGACACTACCCCAAAAGAAGAAGAAATGCAATAGAACAATGATAAGAAATAAGTAAATAAGAGAATATATAAACCAAAAAAAATAAACAAATAAATAAATAAAAATAGAACAAGTTGTTGTAGTCGGGTGAGAAGGAACCTCTTGAGTCCACGTCACAATGTGACGCTCCTTCTTCTTAGATTCTTCATTGGCCACCTGCTTCTGTTTCTGCTGCTTCTTCATATCTTGCATGATCCTTCTTGAGAGTGTTTGTTTGTTTTGTTTATTCTTATTTGTGTGGCTCTCTTTCCTCGACGCTCCTTCTCTGATTTTTTTTTTTTTTACGGGAGCCAAGTTGCATGCCAAAGCCAACGCTCTCCCTTATAATATGAAAACTTTTCATGATTCTATAGGAAAAAAAAATTCGAAATAAAAAAAGGAATAACAAAAAAGGGAGAAACCCTTCTTCCTTCTCTTTCATTCACCTTTACACCAACATCACTGTTTCAAAACGGGAACCGTAATGCGAATAAATTCCATTCCACCCTCAAAAGCCACCTTAAGACCCCAAAAGCTAGTGTCTATTACCCTCCAAAGAAATGGCCTCGGATCCTAACTTTTTCAGAACTTTGAATCCCACTTCTCTTATTATCCCTCTGTAATCAAAGCAGAACAGAACAGAACAGAGGACTCAAATAAGGGTGCAAAAACCACATGAAAGGAGAGAGACAGAAAATGGGTAATGGAGAGTACATAAAAGTGTAACTAAAGGGTAAATGGGTTTGGATCAAAATCGTATTTTTCCGAAACCCGAGAGGGAAAGATGCGTGTGTATTTTGATGGTGTATGCAATTGATGGCCCAGAAAAGGTGGTAGATCTAAAAAATTGAGCAACTTTGGGATACCCCAAAACAAGGAAGATAAAAAACAAAAGTGTTGTTGTTCTAAGTTGTCTTGTAGACAAACAAATACCTGACAATGAAGGTTGTCTTTTAAATTCTGCTATCTATGTCTGGGTTAGACTGAGAGAAAATAAATGGAAGCGGAGAGAGTACGCAAGGGCATCATCATCATAGGATAGTATTGAACATTGAATGGACAGACTTTGTTTAGTTTAATTAGAGCAGTGTTACTGTTATACTAGGCGGAAGAGTGATGTGTCTCACTCGCTGTTTTTTTGTTTGTTTTTTTAATTTTACTTTCTATTTTATTGTATTTTATTCTTTTACTTTGTCACATTTTTTTTAGTAAATTGCATGGATTCTAATAGGAATATCTTATACTATATGAAAATACAATATAAATTAAATTAAAAATATATAAAATAAAATTAAGCATATTGATAAAGTATTTGACACGACATGTATTTGGGCATAGGTTTTAAAAGAGTCACGCCCTCACACACACATACAAAATGTTAGTATATAAACAAGGAAATGGGGTGTACAAAGTAAATAAGAAATTGGAAAAAGCAAGGGATGGTGTGGGTTAGTGCGCGGTATGAAGGGAAGTTTGAATATAACGCTGAATTTCATGAGCTGCGTGCGGTGAGCAAGTGCATGTATATTATGGTGGCGTAGACTAGTAGTATAGTAGTACTGTCCACTACGCAGTTTGCGGCACTAAACTAAAGAAAGGGCACGGCACGGGGTACCATGTATGATGACAATGAAGATGATGATGATACTGCAGTACAAAAAGGAAACACTTGAGATTTAACATCACGTGCAGATGATGCAGGTGCATATACATACACACACTAATACACATATATGTTTTTCATGAGTATGACCATGTTGTGTAGAACTAGATAGATAGACAGGTATAAGTCCCTAATTTGAATTTTTGTGATTTTTAAGGTGACATCAGAAGGTACGTGACCTAACCATGTGAGCGTGTTGCACCCTATAACTTTTTTGCATTGAAATTAAATGGTTCGTGACTTCGTCATGTACCACTTTAAGATTTTTCCCTTTGTTTTGTAGCTGATACAATAAGATACAAAATAAGAATGGGTTGGAATGTGCAGATTACTGGCTGGACTCACAATGTGGTGTAAATGTGTGTGTGTGTGTGTATAGTTCAGCAATTTTTCATTTTGAATTCGTTTTCACAAAGGACTTCCTCCTATATATATGAGCGTCTCTTTAATATTTCTTCTACTTCTCCAAGCGCTCACATCCACCGTTCCTCACCCGTTAGTGCGTGAAAATTTAAATGCTGCTTTTCTCTTTAACCTTGAGGATATTACTACATATGGTGTTTTCTTTTTATTTTGGTAGATTGACTAACAAATTTTATAGTCATCACCCACTTCAAAAAAGAAAGTTATCTAGTCACCCGTATAAAGTACGTCTAATAACAAGCTCATGGTCTACTTTCATAAAGATTAGGAATGTGAATGGGTTAGTGGTCTCATGTTCGACCTTTTGGTATAGAGTAATCGGTGTCACAAGAGGTATGTTAGTGTGGATCCTAATGCCCAAATAAAATTATCTCCGATGAGAGAATACAAGTGGATGTGGGAAACTAAAAAAATTAGGCTCGAGAATAAATCATGGTCTATGAGAGTCGCTATATTAACCTATTTACAATCTACTTTAGCTTATGCTATTAAAGCAAACAAGGCATGCTTATCAAAATGCCTATTTAATTAAGACAAAAAGTTTTATTTGATCCATGATTAAAATATTGGAGATAAAGTAATCCATTAAAATTTGAAAATCTATTCAAGATTTCTCATAATTGAAATTGGTGCACATTTTGGTCCCTATATACATAAAAAAAAAATTTCGGGATTAAAGTGCCCTATTTTACAAATTTAGGGATCATAATATGGATGTAATCAGGATGGGTCAGTTTGTTTGAGCTTGGAGCAAAATGAATTCAAACCAATCAATCTTATGGATTTTTTATGAATAAACTCAATTGGTTTGATTTGATTTGGGTAATCAAGTATCCAGTTATCATTTTTTATCCAATTTAATTAGAATGCAAACAGAAATACAAATAATGAAAAATAGAAAAAAATCACTAATTTTAAATCTTCTAATTTTTTTTTATTTCATATAAAAATATGCGCTTAATAACATTCATATATATACCTAACATAATTGATGTATGACTTATTATAACCACATACATCATACATATCCGAAAGTTAAAAACACTTATATATTATATGTATATTGGGTGGAGTCATTAAGTTTAAATTTATGAAACCCAATAATCAAATTAATTAGTATTAATTTTAATTGGTTTCTACTGTTAATGACCAATAAACCCAAACCAATTAAATTGGTTCAACTTGTGTTGATCAAGTATTATAGATTTTAATTGGTTTCTATTGATGTGACCCAATGACCTTAATCAACAAGAACCAATTTAATTGGTTCATTGGTTTACACTACTAGAAACTTGAAATACAAATGGTTTTAATTCTATCTTTTTTACGAAAAATGGGAAATAGGCAAAATAAAATTGTCAAAATTACATAATCTTGCCTAATTGTTGGTGCCACTTTGCACCACTTACCACATAATTGTTACAACGAAAATTGCAAATGGATTTTGAAAGAAAAAAATTATTTTTTTACAAAACATATAAACGAATTTACAAACAAGATTTTATTTAATTTAATGATTTAAAATAAATCAAATATATCACAGCAAAAAATCTGTCTATAATTTGAATTTCAAGGCACGTGATTAATGCACCCATTACATATAGAAAAATTCATTCGTCTATGATTTGAATTTGTAGACACGTATCATCGCGCCTCTTAGTCACTATGTTACAAACAAAAATTCACCTATAAGTATCTTAAATGAAATGTTGCATTTCATTATGGCTCAAAACTATGGATGGTAAGGCTGTTGGGCGGTTTTTGCTTAACCACCCTACCCCATATCAAGATAATATGAGTCCAACCCGCCCCCTACCCATGAATTTTGCAAATTTAAATTTGCACCCGCCCCGTCTATTTTTTAAAAAACCTGTAAAATTATCTTAAAATCTAAAAAATCAAACACAAAAATATAAAATACAATCAATGACAATGTTAATATTAAAATTCTAATGTTAATATTTTAATATTTCTAGAAGCTTCTCAGGAAATGCAGAGAGATGATGATGAAGGTTGAAGGTCCCTTGTTGATAGGAAGAGTGGGTGACCAAGGTTGAAGACAAAAAGGCGGGAGTAAATTGAAATGTGAATGAGAGAATGAGTGGTATTACTCATTAGTGTATTAGGGATTTAGGGTTAGGTAATTTTCTTAAAAATATATATATAATTATATTTTTTTAAAATATATATGGGGTGCGGGATGGGTTGGGCGGTTCGCCTAAACCCACACCCACCTTTACCAGGCAAAACCCACCTGAGAGGGCGGTTAAGCTTTGGTTGAAATTGCCATCCTTACTCAAAATGCTAATGCCCTCTCTCTTCTTCTTCGTCGTCTCTCTTGCGACCTCTATCATTGTTATCCTTATTTGTGCTACCACCACTCACGGAGTCACCATTAGGCAAATGGTCACCACTATTGTGTTCATGGTAATGTTCTAAGCTTTTTTTTTTGTATTGATGTTCTGAAGCTTTTAATCAGTTTATTTTTTTATTTTCTTCCATTTTTTGTGAATTTCATTGAGTTATTAGTTTTTAATGTATAGGATATATTGAAAAGAGTACATTTGGAATATTGGTGCTTTGTTGGTTTTAGGGCGACGTAACGAAGGATACTGTTAGCTAAAACCCTTCATAAAACTAATTGTAGTTTATGTTTTGAGTGACAACAAAACAAATTTTGTTAAAATATTTTGAAGAAAAAACTAATGTTTTGGTTGAGTTTTTGTAGTGATTAACAGGATTATTCTCATAATATATAAGTTCAATTCATGACATATTTTTCACATTATCATTTTTTAACATGATTAAAATCTTATTCAAAGAGATTTAGAGCTTCAATGATGTGAAAAATAGTTCAAAGGTGAACTGAGACGTGTAAAGACACAGGAAAGCAACATCTAGCATTAGAAACTAAGTTTGGATCTTTAGAAAGTGATTTATGCATTTAGAAAGTGAAAATTCTAGTTGAGAAAGTAATTTCTCATGAGTACATCATAGTTATCATTTTCAATCACTTTGGCTATCATCTTTGAAGACTATCTACATGTTGAGGAAATCATTATCAAGCTCAAGTTAAGCTTAAAATATCAACTACTAGAAAAAATAATGTTATCGACGGATTTTACCGATGGATTTTAAACATTATCAACGAAAATTTAATTTTCGACGTTTTGACTAGGTAAAAACGTAGTCAGAAATTGTTATTGACGGATTTTTTCGTCGATAAAAGTATCGTCGAAATTATCAACGGTTTTTGCCCAAATATCTATTGGTAATGAGCACCATAATTTCGCTAGTGAAATTTGTCAGGAGTGACTATTACTAACGGATTTTTCTATAATTACTGACGTTTTTCGTTGTAAAAATTTAAATTTAATTTCTTTTTTTTTTATATTCTATTTTGTTACCGGATTTTTCATTTAAAATTTAAATTTAATTTCTTTTTTTACCAGAGATTTTTCTGGAATTAAATTATTTTTAAAATTTTATATTTACCGACGTATAATTCCGTTGAAAGACTAAAAATTTTATTTTATTTAGAAATTTTTATTTACATTAGCGACGAAATTCGTTGATAATTGGTAGTTTTTTATGAAAAAATCTGAGTAATTTCTAAGGGTCAGCTAATCATCTAAGATTATATTTTTTATTTAAAGCTAATTACAAAATACATAATTATATTTAATAATAAAAAATTGTAATAAACAATAAACGCAACAAATTTAAATTCAAAATATATAATGATAAATATGTCTAAGAAGTGTAGAACACAAATTTCAAAAGTTCAAACATATAACAACGAAAAAAAAACAAGAACTCAAATTAAGAAGAGGATTATTCAGGATCACCATCGCCATCGACATCGCCATCGCCATCGCCATCCCCATCACCATCACCATCGCATCAGCCTGAGAGGAGCTTGCCTGCATCTTCTTCCAGAGACACCATCTCCTTCTTCATCTTCTTCATCTTCATGTCCATGACCTTTTCCTTGTCCTCAATCTTCTTTTGCATTTCTTGACATTGGCGTTGTCTCTGCGCCCTCTTGTATACGATGAAGTTCCGTTGAGCAGATGAACTTGCTCGAACCTCATCATATTCGCAGTGTCTAGTGCCTAGATGCCTCAGTGATAGAGGCAAAGGACAGATGACTCGCATAAAATGACCCCATGCCATAGATACTTCTGAATGACGCCACTACCTCTTGCCATAACTCCTCATTTATCGTGGCACTCTCACCGCCTATCCTCCTCGCCGGGTCGTAGCCTCCCAAGCGCTGCCCGTAGGTATGCTATAACAAAATAAAATTAATTAAACCTTTATCAAATATATGAAATAATAAATTAAATATATATACAAATAATAAGTGCTCAGAACATATATACCCAAGCATTCTCTTGAGCGATGATCGACCCATGTCTTCTCTTTCTTGCGTGTGAGTCTTTCTGTGTTTGCCTCTTTAATGATGCCTGCAATTTGAGTAAAACATGTAAAACAATAGTAAGTGAAAATATAAATTTAACAAAAGGAATTTAAAAAATGTTTAAAATCATGACTAAACCATCTGGTGATGCGTAGTATCTATAGTAGTAGAACCACCACAATGAACGGATCCACCCTTTTGCGAATGCTCTACTCGCCTTAACCTTCAAATATTTATCTTTAAATTTCTCGTTTCTCTAGGATTGCCACAAATAGTCTAGGCTGGCCAAGTTATCCACCTAGGGCTCGTCCCACCGTTCTCGACGTCGATGTACATGTCTTGCCTGCCCGCCGCCTGGACTTGAAGAGCTTAAACATGAAATCTTTATCTTTGGAATGGATGATGAAGTGGCTCTACACATGGAACTGAAAAAAAAAATTATTGAAAGTAGTTTCTAAAGTATGTTGACACATTTTCATAATAATTATCTTATTTTACCTTCCACTCAATAAACCAGTGAGTTCTCATCCTTTGTCAGCTTGCTAAAGGACTCAATCAGCTTATCATACAATTTCTGGATGGTGTGTGTCACCTTGTGCATGGCACGTATATTTGGATGCCAACTTCATAACAAATAGTACAAAACAATGTTAATATATGTTAACTGTTTGCTTTGTTAGCAGGACCCAAGCCAAACTTTGTAAATAAGGACATGAAACATTATTGTTTTTATCAAACACTACATGAATAATTGAAATTAAAAGATCAACACAAAATATGACAACTAGAACATGTGTGTGATGTTGGATCAAATGGTTACTAGATAGTTAGGTCACATACAAAGGATCTAACCATGCTGGAAATTGTTCAAGGTGTGTCGCTCATCAACTTGTTCAAAATACCCTAAATTAAACATTGCAGGTAAAATAAGATTTGATTTGTGTCATCAGTTCATAAATAATTGAAAGTGATACATTGATATCACTCACATTTTAAATGGTTGCACTTCTTCACAGTTGATTAAGATATGCAAATGTGTAGCATGTTTCTCTTTCTTGATAGCCAATGGGGTTTGGATTTTCCAGCAGCACGTCCCCTGATTGAATATAGACAAGTATGTTGAGTTGAACTTTCACCCCCATCATCATTCCGACTAACCCTTGTTCGTCTAGATTGAACATGCGGCTCAAAGTAATAGGAACAAAGAAAGATGTCTCTTTAGATATATGCCTCACATATGGAACCTTCTACCTAAGCCATCTTCACAGTTTCTTGAAACGTCCAATATTTCTTTCAAACGGATACATCCATTGTATTACCGGCCCACATACTCGTGCTTCGTATGCCAAGTGTAAGGGCAAGTGTTCCATGGAATCAAAGAAACTAGGAGGAAATATTCTCTCAATTTGCAAAGAATTATAGGGATGTTCTCTCTATAATTAAGAGATCTTCAATCCTCAAGAGTGGATGAGCATAGGTCTCTAAATATTGACTCAACTCAGTCAATGGCTTCCAAACAAGGAGAGGTAATTCTCTAAATGCAATAGGAAGTAAGCACTCCATAAATACATGACAATCATGACTCTTCATGCCAACAAATTGTCCTTGTGCAACATTGACGCATCTACCCAAATTTGAGGCATAACGTCAGGCATCCTCAACTCTTGCATCCACTTACGCACAACTTATTTCTAAGAAGTTAGTGTGTAACTGGCCTTCGACTTACACATACGGCCATTGACAACTTCTGGAAACTCAACCAGGTCGCTTACAATACTCTGCCAAATCTTTCCTTGCTTTCACATTGTCCTTAGTCTTATCGGTATTCATCACAGTGTTTATGATGTTATTACACACATTTTTCTCTACATGCATTACATTAATACAATGACGAACTTGATTATCTCCCAAGGGCAGCTCCCAAAATATACTTTGTTTGGTCCAATTATGATTTACCTCGTATCCTGAAAATCGTATGGATTTACCTAATAGTTATCTTTGGAAAGTCTCTAACTCTATGCCAAACCTGGTTACTACTTAGCCTCATAGGAGGCTCATCACGTTCAATCATCTTCTTTAAACACATCCTTCTTACCCCTAAATTCATGATCAAGGTCCAAAAACCTCCGATGCAGTCAAACCATGAGTTTTTCTGACCATATTTCAATGTGAATGCCTTTGTATCCTCCATACAAATTGGGCATGCCAATTTTCCCTACATCATCCAACCTGACAACATTCCATAGGCTAGAAAATCATTGATAGTCTACATCAATGATGCCTTCAAGAAATTTTGTTTTGTGGAAATGTCATAAGTTTGTACATCCAATACCACATCTCCTTAAGCTCATCAATCAATGGTTGGAGGTAAACATCAATCTTGGCTTTGGGATTATTTGGACCAGGGATTATACAAGTTAAAAACATGTAAGGATCTTTCATGCACATTTCAGGAGGAGATTGCAAGGTGTAACAACCACAGGCCAGCAGGAATATGGTTTGCTAAATTGATTATTCTGAGTCATCTGCACAAAGCCCCAACCTAATATTCCTAGGATCCGCAAATCAGGATAAATTTGGTCAAAGTGTTTCTAGGCTTCACCATAGGAAAGGTAGGTCATGACACCATCATTTCTTTTATTCTCAAAGTGTCATCTCATGTAAGGTGCTGAACTCATTGAAGCATACAATTTCTTTAACCTTGGAATTAGGGGCAAATAGTGCATTCTTTTATAGGGAACATCCTTATATCTTCCATTTCAGATCTTTTTGGTTTGAACTAGGGCTTTCACAAAATTTGCATTAGATTAGGTATACATCATCTTTGTAGTTCAACATGCATCCCTTCAAACAACAATCTATTTTTTTTTTTTAACCCAAGTTTTGAAACTAATTTCTTGGCTTGATAGAAATCCTTTGAAGAATAAACTAGGTTGTGGACTAATCTCACTCATCAATATTGTCCACTGATCAAACGAATTTTAACTTTGATTAGCTTTTGACTTTATAGCTAACATCCTAACCGCTAGAGACAACTCGAGTGCACACACCCTTCCCATAGAGGAGCCTTTACAGCCTCTAATATAGAGAAAAATTTTAGCCCAGCATTAGGAGCCTCGATAGAAGGTTCATAATCTCGCATGCATTTGGGCCCAACTCATCATAAATCATTTCCTCATATCGTCTAGAGTTATCCTCCCAATTAATATTTTCCATGACATGCTCACCAATATTAACTCTACTTGAACTACCTCTAACATATGTATTTTCAACACTAGCATCTTCAAAATTATGTGTGGCAACTTCCCCATGTATAGTCCAAACCCAATAATCCGCCATAAAACCATCCTTATATAGGTGATACCTAATGGTTTCCATATCAAAATATTTCCTACATTTGCAATTAGCAAAGGGCACCTAACGTTACTCATTCATAAATTGTACGTCTAAGCCATCCTTACAAAGTTGTTAACTCCTGGATAAAATTCAGGTTTGATTCCCTCAACTACACCCATACATCCATAGTCTATTTGCGAAATCATGGTTCTTCAATATGTAATTTAACCTAACAAATTCATTTAAAGTTTTAAAAATTAAGATCTTATTTAATTATAAATACCTCTAAACAAATCATCTTCTAAAAGTAAAAGTTTTCAGGAAATAATTTGTGCTTTTTAACTTAATAAAACTTCGGCAACACCCCCCTTAATTAAGATTCCACTATTTAAATTAAAAATAAATTCGAAGAACCTCCCTGAAATTAAGACATTCAAATTAATTTCAGGATATACATAATATCAATCTAGTCAAATAAATAACAATACAATCAAACAAACATTTAAAGATCCTAAAACCATTATAGAGCACACCCCCTTATAACATCACAACATGCATATCCTGCAATCTCCACATACACAATCAATCTCCACATAAACAATGCAAAAAGTTTGAGAATGACCTCTACACCCTTCCCTCCAAGTCATGCAATCCCAATTTCCTACAACTCTATCTTAGAAATCATAAGTCCTTATCCTAATAAAAATGTAATTAAATAAGGAGAAGAAACAATTACTTACCTTAAAAGAGACAAAAGAATAATAATACTCCAACAGAGTTCACGTTCTGTAACAAAATCAATTATTTAAATTAATAACTTCAAAATAAATACTAATAACCAATCATGATACATAAAAAAAGATCAAGTGTTTTCCATACAAAGAAAAATTGTTCATTGTTTAATTTTGCCTTCTTTGCATCTTGAGCTTCCTATATTCGAGGAAAATACATATAAAAACTTAATTTCTCAACATAAATATGAATCTTAACAATTAAAAAACTTGTACATACCAAACTACAACCCAACTTAAAGCCATGGAAGAGACTCATTACAATTTGTGATATTGAGAAATAGCATTTGAAGGAATGCATAATTGAGATTGAAATTTCATCAAATAGGTGGCATGCATGGCCAAGAGTGAAAAAACAAATAAATAATGGAAGAATTTTGATTGTTCGTTAGAGCTTGACTAGCACAAAATCACCTACAACAAATTATGCTTCTTTTCTTCTTGTATTTCCTTGAGTCTTCATATATTCCTGAAATCTAGTTAAAGCTTTTTGTTTGTATAAATAACTAACTATATATTTATCGATTTGCATTTTATTCTTGACTAAATTTGTGATAATTTGATGACTAAATTAAATCTACTCAATCTTGAAAAAATACGCTTAATTCCTTTGTGATAATTCAAGCCAAAAACAACATATCAATCTTAACAACCAGGATGGATAATGCATGACAAAATATAATGAATCAAAGACTAAAAGGTGTCAGGATCATCTCACCTCAAGTGGATGCCAAGCGTTGGCTGTTTTGGGTCGCTGAGTCGCCTAGAGAGAGAGGCGGGGTCGGGTTGGTTGCTGGTCAGGTCGCACTGCGCGGTCACCGCATTGGCGTCAGTTTCCGGGCGCGAGGGGTCGCGCCTTGTGTAGACCGCAAGCAGCGGCGCCTGGCGCAAGGCGAAGGCCTGGAGGCTTGAGCCGCGTCGGAGGTAGCTGTCAGGGCGTGCCCGCGGGGGCAGGAGCCAGGCCTGTGCATGGGGTTAGGTGTAGGGCTTAAGAGAGAGAGAGAGAGAGAGAGAGAGAGAGAGAAAACAGACTGATTATCATGAATGAGTGGTGGAAATATCATCAAAAATTACCGACGGATTTTTGAATTACCAAAAAAATCCATCGTAATTATAGAATATTGCATCTCTTTTTTTGTTTTCTGGAATATATACCGACGAGAAAATCCGTTGGAATACACTACATTGAGTATTTTTTTCATTTATCCTATTTTCTTTATCGAAAAAAAATCTGAAACATAAGCTCAAAAATCACTTACAAAAAAATCCATCGATAATATTAATTTATTCGTTTTAAAATATATTGTTTATCGATCGAACAATCTGCGGTAATTGGCGTGCCAAATATGTTTAAGTTGGCGCCAAGGTTACCGTGGGATTTGTTGATGGAAAAATTCGTCCTGTAATGTCTAAAACCCAAAAATTCCGTATTGCTAATGTTCCATTGAAAAAACCATAAAAAATCGACTTGAATAAATCCATCGATAAAATCCATCGGATCTCCTTAAACTTCTTGTAGTGATCAACACAAAGCTCAAAAGTGTGGAACCACATCAAAAGCATGATAACTTTTAGGAATAGCATTGAGTCAATAGAAAACTAAGAAAATTTTGAAATTCAAATTTAGTTAATATTTAGAAAAGTATTGATAGTGACATATCATCTTTGTATTTGGACAATTCCTTATATTATAGAAGAAAATATTCATAAACCACACTCATTAAGTAAAAGTTATTTCTGAAGGTTTTATTCAAAAACTAAATGTCAACATTTCTGACCAACAAGGACAATCTTACACAGTCAACCCTTTAGAAGATAGTGCCAGGACAAAAAGAATATCAACACGTGTCGAGAGGAGGTGAAATCAAGGGACAATGGTCTAATTCAAAACCAAGTATAAAAGGATAAAACCTTCAAACGTGAAGGAACTTTTACATAACAAGCATTGAAATCTTCTAATACTTTCTAAGTTCATCATTTTCTTTGTAATCAGTTTCTATAGAAAATCTTCTTTCTGTAATAATTAGCTATTATTTTCTTTTTAGGAAGAATTTAGAAAGAAGTCTCTTAAGTCATTAGCTCAAACACTGTTTTACCTTTAGAAAGACTTGAGTGTTATTTGTTGGATACCAACCCACCAAATTTATTTTTGTAACTTAATCCAGGAGTGATCAAGTGAGATTAGCTTGAAGAGGTTAGGACAAAACTACTTGTTAGTGAGAGTAAATTGAAACTACTACTCACTAAAATAGCATGAGAAGGCTATTAAAAAATATCTAACTTTCTAGGTTGAGAAAGTGATTGTTTAGTAAAACTTAGGAGTTTGTAAAGACCTATAGGCAATGTTTTGAACTAGTATAAAATCCTTAAGTAACATCTCTTTCTCCTCCTATCTCTTTATCTTTTAGCAATTATTTCTATTTGTTGTGTGATTTTTGAAAATCCTTTTAAAAAGATTTTAAGTCTTTTTGGTTTTAAATACTTCAAAAAGTCACCTTTTGAAGCTCATTAACATTTGTTTGCCTTTCAAGTGAAAATCACTTGATAGACCTTGTTTAAGTTTTTAGAATTAAAAAGAAGATAATTTAGAAGAACGATTCAACCCCCTTTCTCGTGCTATGTTCAACTTATAGATTGATAGTGGTGGCAATTGGCATCATCAGAGGAACGCAAGGAGACTTTAGAGGCTTCCTATTTCTGCTTTCCTTTTTTTTTCGAGGTTTGGAGATATTTGAGTTTGTGTCTATCAGATGGTCTGATGGATTTTGTTTGGTTACATTGGTGGCGTCAGGGAGGTAGGGTTGTTGGATATGATGGATGGAGGCGACAATAGAGGAGTTAGAGTTAAATATTTTTTTTCATTATAGACGTATTTTTCCATCTATAATATTACATACTGAAAATATCCGCCTATAATGAGTTAACCTTGCAACATTTTTTGTAGCCAAGTACAAAGACGGATTAAAATCTGTAACATTTATAGACGTGAAATAATAGACATCATGTTTCGTTTGTACTTGAAAAATTCGCTATAAAGCTTATAAAATCCATTTGTAATTCGTCTGATGTTTTGCAAATTTCTTATCGTGTGATTGGGTTTATCGAGTTGATCTTGTTCACTTACACCTCTTGACCAAAGTATCCCAATTTGAAGGTGAGGAAAGTGTATTTTCAAGTTTTGAAGATCTATTTTGTCCTTCAATATTTTGATCAGCAGCCATGCATATTTGGGATTTACTCTTTAATTAAATAGGCAAGATCCCAATCCCACCTTGTCATGAAAGGTGAGAGAGCAATATGCGGTGGGTTGCAACTTTTGGTGAATTTTTTTCATGTGCATGGTTGGTTCTTTGTATTGAAGAGAAGATTTTTGAATTTTCACTTGGTTTTACCTTTTATGACTCATTAGTTAGGTGGCACTAATGTGGTAAATACTGTGGTCACAAGTGGAATCCAAAATGGGACTCTTGTCATTGATTGATGAATACTTGTTAAAAATAATTCATCATAAATGCATTTGTTTCAATTTTTTTAAGAAAAAAGAGCAAAGATGGATGCTATAAAAGAAACAATGAGATTAGTATTGCTGACAACTTAGTCAGTGTATTTGTTATTCAATCTCTTTTGTTACTGCCAAAAATCTAGTACATATGTACATCCTGATCCAATCATATTATAACATGTATTTTCTACCTTACTCCTACAACACTCTTTATATATAGTATGACTTTTTTTATGCCATATAGCATGACTCTTGGAAAAATATTAGTGTTTTAATTACTATGTTTCAAAAGCTACTGTTTCTAACATATATAAATGTTTAAATGCATTTTTTTGAATTTTTTTTTGTTGAAAATGTTATCTAACTATATCTTAAATTTCTTTGTACAGGTCTTTTAATTAAAAAAAATTCTTAAAAAAATTTGAACTACAAAGTATAGACCCTTTCTTCATTTTCCTGTTTTCAGTTCACTTATGGATTAATATTTTAAAGAGTAAACAGCACAATAATGATTGAGATTTGGTTAAATTGCACTTCACCCCATTCTTATTAAAAAATTAAATTGACCTTATGTTCTATTAATAATTAATAATAATAGTAATAATAATAATAATTGATAATTATATAAAAATATGAATATTAATTAATATGTTAATAATTATTATGATAATAATAACAATAATAATAATAGTAATAGAGTTCAGGATTACCACCTAATCCACATGGACACTCCCACAAGGCCAATCCATATTACCACTAAGGAGGCAATGTATAGATTGTCTTGGTAACATGTATTGTCAAAAATGAGGTATAACCATACAGTGCAATGTTGTAGGCCTAGATAATTTAAAGCCATATCACTAGTAAGCTTGATAGTTTATGTACCCCATACCAAAAGCCCTCTATGGGTGTATTTATCAGTTTGGATTTTAAATGGAAAGGGAAGGAAGAATTAGTGTAAGATTTTTAAATTTTATACTATATGTCCTCCTTTCCCTCTATTCCTTTGAAATATCCAAATTCATATAAGATAAAGATTTAATAGGATATAATATATGATAGTACAAGGTCTGTAATATTATGCCTATTAAAATTTTAATAATATATATTATTTGAAGTGACATTGTATAAGATGGCATTATATAATATATGTACAATTATCCTTCATTATTACAACTAATTCTAATTTTAAGTAAATATTTAGCAAAAAAAAGTTAAAATTATAATAAAATAAAAAGCATTTATTAAATATTATTTTTAAATTTAAATGTTGTTATTTGAAGATTTGTTATTTGCATTTATAGTTATTATAAACAATTATTAATTCTTATTATTAAAATTATAATTTATATTGATATAATTTGTTATTTACTTTAATCTTAAATTTTATTTATTAATTTAATCAAACATTGAAATTGAAAATTATATATTACTCTATTTTTTAAAATATTTGAATGCTTTTAACTTACATTGTATATAAAAAATACTATATAAAAAATTATATTAAAATAATAATATTTATTAATTATTTAAATTTGATGGTGGAGTGCAATTTACCCTAATATATACTATTTAAAAATATAGATGTACTCAATGTGACTAACATAAGTTTGCTCTTCGAAAGGAAAAAAGGGTTTCCAGTTTGATTTCATATATTAAGAATAACTTAGTGGTTAGGTAAAACATGAGAAGAGGAAGATACAATGCCATCTTCTAGTTTAGTTAACATTCTTTTGGATGGAAGTTGCTGTATTAAGATTGCTTCAATCACAATTTCCCCCAATCAACTATTCTAAAACTACTGTTCTAAATTAGTGGTCTCTCGTGCCATATTTTTCAATTGACTATTGGTTTTCAACTGCTTAAGACTTTTAAATTCTATACACCGTTCCTCTTGTTAATTAATGTAGAAGTTAATTTCCTTTTTGGCCAATTCCGAGCCTTGCGTCAAAAGGTTCACTGGCTGATTGGAAATTCAAACTCGACCGTTCATAATAAACTAAAGTCCAACTTTTTGTCTAACATACTGGTACAAGAAAATTTCATCCAATATTTTAAAAAAAAAATCCATAGCAATAAATTAATGTAAGAAACCCAATGAAGTTTGTCTTAACAGAAGTGAATTGAGTTATAGTAGAGTCAAGGTGTGAAGATCCCAATTTTGTCCTATTAAAACAAAATTCAAAAATTTGCATCTAATTTCTCTTGAAAACAAATAAAAAAGAAATTTTGTGTTGATTTTTTTTATATTTATCTCCAAAATTAAAACAAAAGCAAAAAAATCATTTGATACCCAAAATTTCTTTTGTGGCCTTTGTGTTGTGTCCATTCTACTTCAACCCAACCCAATCGCATTTTTTTTCATAAGCCCTGTTGCTATGTATGTTTGTTTCAAGCCCATGCTTATATTTTTTTCTATCAAAAAATAATAAAAATAAAATAAAAATAAAGGAAGAGACAAGGAGTTATCACGACTCATTCACACACATGAAGCCATACAAAAGCAAAACAAAGGAAAGGTTGCGGAATAGCAAATATTCTCCTGCAGCATATGACCAATTTCTTTCCTTTGAACATGACAAAAGGGGTAAGGCATTTTGGGAATTTCAGCTTTATCTGAAGTTTCCATTTTCAAAAAGAACCAAAAAAAAACAAAATCACAGCTCATATATCAATCCATCATCTTCCCCAGTCTCATGAGGGCCAGACCACTTGAACACCATCATCTCCAAAAACCGGAACAAGCTCACTTCAAAAGAACCGTTTTTATCACATAAGAAAAAGGAACCATCAAGAAAGATCAAGACAAAAAATTTCACAGACACCAATCAGCCAACCATTCAAAGAAAACCTGAAAGAACCAGATCCCAGGACAATTCCAGGAATACAATCCAGGAGCAAAAAGGAGAAAAGAAAGAACCAGGTGAGACCAGAAGCAGGAGCATTATCATCATTGTCATCTAAAAATTTAGCAAAAAGAGGAATGGGAATAAGGAGGAGGCGCCTGGTCTTCCCCCCACCGCGGCCTCATATTATCTCATCATCTTTACATCATCATCATCCAAACCTCATCATCATCATCATCTTTACATCATCATCATCCAAACCTCATCATCATCATTATCCCAACCATCGCCACCAC
Source organism: Dalbergia oliveri (assembly GCA_030441495.1). NCBI lineage: Eukaryota > Viridiplantae > Streptophyta > Magnoliopsida > Fabales > Fabaceae > Dalbergia > Dalbergia oliveri. Next base: position 21,335,257 of record JAMLFY010000004.1, read on the forward strand.
CGCTCCTCCTTTCTCCCGATACACCTCCTTTCTTCCTTCCCTCCTGCCGCCCTGAACCCTTCTCCTTCTTCCTATCGCACGGCTGTCCAACCCAAGGTGGTGTGGAGCGGTTCTGCCCGATTTACGCCACTTCATCCTCCACTCACCCGTCTGGCACCTTCCCATGACACCACCCACCGCCCGCCCGACGGACTCATCTGAGACCGCCGTCCACCTCTTCCGGACAGAGCCGTTGAGCCCAGCCATTGCACCGCCATCTCTCTCGCCTCTGCAGAAGCCGCGGAATTTCTTCCCTTTCACCGCCACCCATGGCCGGCTTCGTGTATCCTTAGCCATAGCTCCGTGCACCCATCCTCAAACCCAAACCACCGTTCTCCCTCCCATCGACGCCGACACCTCCCACCACACCCCCACCGTCGCGCGTCGGCACGCCCCGGGCTGACCACCGCGGATCGCAAGTCGCTCCGCCGCGCCCAGCCGCACCGCTTCACGCTTCGCGCCAACCGTCCTCCAGCGCGAGCTCCAACCGCCGCCTCCGCCCACTCCTTCGAGCCCCGCGGAGTCCTCCTCTTTCCATTCCTTTCTCTCGATTCAGTCCCCAGCTTTCCACTCTCTCTCTAGCTTTCTTAGTGTCATTTGAGAGTGATGTGTGTATGTGTGTGTTAATGAGAGAAAGAGAGGCCCTGAGATGTGTTTGTGGGGAGTCATCAGCGTGTGTCCCGTGCGGGTGCGTGAGTTGTGTTATTTTGTGTGTGTGTGTGTGTGTTTGTCGCCCGTGTGCATGTGTTGGGGAAGGTTGTTAAGGGTAGTTACAATTATATTATTATTATCATTATTATTGTTAACATTGTTTTATTATATTGTTGGATCGTTATTTATTTAGTCTATGTCGGATTTGACTTCAGCCCTGTTTATTGAGATTTATTTATTTAATCATGTTTGTTTTATAGTTTGATATTTGGGGACTTTATTTGTTGGATTATTTCGATTTAAATAAAAGAAGTTTGGTTAAAAATAAATCCTTGAGTATGTTGATGATGCAAAATAAAATAAAAAAGGTGATTTGATTATTTCTCTTGAGTGAATTTAATAAAATGTTAAGAATAAAAAATAATGATAAAGATTTTTAGTTTAATTATTTTATATGTGTACGTGCCTTATTTAAAATAGTTGTGTAATCATGTTTATGATTAATTAGTTTTTTTGTCTAATTATTTTATGTTTGTGTGTTTTTGCTTAAATGTGTAATTATGTTTACAATTTAATTTTGTTTTATCAATTTCAGTTAAAATCAAAGCTTATCAAAAGAAAATGTTTTCCTCTCATTTCATAATAAAAATCTATTTTCACAATTAAAATCAATCAACTTTTTTTTAAATTAAAATCAATCAAATACAACTTATTTTAAAAGTAACTACGTGACTTTGAATTCCCCATTGCACCTAGGATACGTAGGAGAGTGCGATTCCAATCCCTGCAAGTCAAAATTAAATTTTTGTAATTTTTGTCTTATTTGTAAAATTTTTTATGAGATATTTTATTTAATTTAATCATTTCTTTAAGAAATATTTTATTTCAAATAAAAAGGGTTATTTAGCCTACGGCTTGTTAACTCCATATTTGGACATCTGAAGTTGTGACAGCTTGATGTTCCAAATTTTCTTTAAAAGCATGTTCTCTTTTATATTTTATTTTATTTTTGTAAAAATATCAAAATAAATTTTTATCTTATTTGTAAATATTTATAATTCATAAGAGATTTTCATTTTCATATATTTAGTTTAAATTTGTTACTTATTTGTGAAATATTGTATTTTGAATAAAAATGTTAATTTAACCGTGACGGTTTGTTAACACAGTATTTTGAACACCTGAGTTGTGACAGTGGTGTTCCTCAATTTTTTTAAATTTTGTTGTAAATAAAATATAAAAATGAATATTTTGAAAGGTTATTAATAATTTGCACAAATCAATTAAGGTACCGTTCAAGGACGGGTGTATTAGGGTGCGTAGGATTAAATCCTACCCTTCCCTATGCATAACCGACTCCAAGCTAGTCTGGTTTTAAAGACAAATTTTTAATAAAACGGGTTTTCCATGTTTTCCCAATTTAAATAAACTTGGTGGCGACTCCAATTTTAACAAATAATTTTTCGCGTCCGCGCGATCCCGTTGCACAGATGGCGACTCCACTGGGAATCTGAGAGTCAAGCCTAAATAATTGATTGTGCACATTATTATAACTTCTTTTTAGTTTATTTTATTTTTTTTTTATATTTATTTATTTTATATTTTTATCTTGTTATTTTCTTTTTATGCTAGAATTTTGTCATTATTTTATTTTTTTTTTTGTGAAAACTTTAGGGTAGGCGACTATTGTTGGTTTTGTATATTTGTTGTTTGTATTTATTTTGCAGGTATTTTACCATGGGTAGTTATAGGATTCCAGGTTTGTATGCTCCCTTCACACACAACACTCACACATTTATCACACACGAGTGGGGCCCTATACCCGGTTCTAAGTGCAACTTGAGATAGGTAAGAGATTGTGTAGTGGTAGCCATTTTGGATGTACATCCTGTTGGTTATTGCGAAATCTCGTCTAGAGTGTGACTCTTCGTGAATGTCCTACATCTAGCGGTTCACCTCGTTGTGGATAACATTCCAAAATGAGCCTTTAACTCTAGAGACTAGAATCCTAGATCATAGACCTACCTGGTGAAAGTGCTCACAAAATAGAACAACCATAGGACCACAGTTACACCCATATTTTACCTCAAATAGGACACAAAGGGAGCATACCTTTTCTTTAATTGATTAATTTATTTATTTTGTGTATATAAATTCTTTAACATGATTAATTAATTTATTTATTATGCAAGTGTTTATTGTTTTTTTATATAATAAAAAACTCACTTTTTCTCGTTGTATAGCAGTTTGTTAGAGAACAATATTGAAGTCTTGTTGTGAGTATCTAAAAAATGGAAGCAAACATGAGACCAAACAATCATGAAGAGAAATTGAAAAAGACTTTGCAACTCAAAACCAAGAAACCTGAAACAGAAAGCCTGAGATCCTTGAGTCAGCTTGAAAGCACCGCAACGTCTTTCTCTCACAAGAAAATATGGAAAAATCTTGAGCCTATTAGAAGTGGAAATAGGTAGAGGCAATCACAGCATTGGCCCAGGATTATGATCCTCCACTCCGATGCTTCACCTTTCAAGATTTTCAGTTGGCACCAACCCTTGAAGAATTTGAACGAATCCTGGGTTACCGCTGAAGGAGAAAAACCTTACAATTACCAAGGACATTATGCTTCTTTGCACACTATAGCAAATGTCCTAAAGGTAAATGTAAGAAATTTGCATGAAGCCCAGAAATGTAGAAATGGGACAAAGGGATTCACAAGAGATTATTTGGAGAAGCATTTGCACAGCTTAGCTCAAGCCGAAGATTGGGACACTTTTTCAGATGTGTTGACCCTCACCATTTATGGCACCGTCTTGTTTCCCAATATTGACGGTTTCATAGATCTTGCAGGATTGATGTGTTCCTTGCTAGAAAGTTTCATGGTCACAATCCTTTGCCCTCCTAGCATGTCTCCGTTCCTTGGATTTTTGTCATGAGAGGAATGGTAAGAGAATTTTGTGTTGTTTACCAATACTATATGTGTGGGTTACAGCGCATCTTCCAAAGAAATTACAAGGCATCTTGTCCCCTTGATGATCTAAAAATGCATCGTATCAAGAAGAAAAGTGGGCGAGAATGGGCTGAAGACCTGGTTAAATTGAATGAAAAGGTGATCCGATGGTACCCTTGGTGGGAAGATGGCAGGTTTGATTTACCAGTGCGAGACTTTCCAAATGTACCCCTTATGGGTACTCGAGGGTGTATAAATTACAATCCAGCATTGGTGTTGCGCCAGCTTGGTTACCCCATGATGGGACCGCCTTCCAAGCCCCAATTACTCCATTTGTCCTTTATTACCTAGATTCCCATGACATTAGCCTACTACGGAAGGTCCGATTTGCTTGGAACAACGTCATTCGAAAAGGAAAAGAATTGGGAGTTAGGAGCTTGTGCGGTAAAGAAAATTACCGCCAATGGGTGAAAAGTAGGGCTCAAGAGGTCAAGTTGCCATTCAGAATCTTGACAACAATTCCTGACAAGACATCGGCCTTGCATTCTGATGAAAATGAAGAAATCAAAGAAATGAAAGAAAGGTTGGACAAGGCTAAACAAGAAAAGGTACAAGTGGAGTTCGAGTTGAAAACGCTCAGCATGATTATGCAACTTTAAAGCGAGAAATTGCTGAAAAAGATCAGATTCTAGAAGGGACCAGTAAAAGGCTAAAAATGGGGCAGGAGCACATGGTAAAGACCAAAGAATGTTTGAAGCTGCCAATAAAGAACTAAAGCTTCGAAGGCAAGAACGTGATATGGCAATAATGAAAATCAGCAACTAAAGGAGCTACTTCGAAAGGCCAAGATTGCTGAGAAAGCGCGCTAGAAAGGAACAAATGAAGCAACAAATAGAAGAAATGAGCAAGGAATATAAAGGGAAGCCGAGGAATTAAATCAACACATGAAAAATGAGATCCTGAAGTATCAAGCTGCCCTAGGAGAAGAAAAGGAAAAAGTTGCAAATTTGGATCTTGAGGTGCAACACCAAGATCATGTCATTCATGAGTTGAAGATTCGCTTTTCGAACTTAGCAGGGTTGGCTAATGCGGCAATAGAAGACGTTCCAAGACACTTAAAGCTGAGCAAGAAATCATCCCTTTGAAACCCCAACTGAAATTAGCAGCTTTATTGGCTATTGTAAGGACTTGATTGGGAGAATGAAGCAAATAATCGCGGAAGACGTTGAAGACACATAAAGGCTTTTTCGTTGGGTAGCATTGTTGTCGACATTTATGATGTATTTCGTTTTGAATGGTTGTATGAAAAATGATGATTGTGACAAATGATAAATAAAAGAATGGTTGCTTCTTTGCATTGTGTTGGTCTCATGGCAATAGCTATAACTTAGTACCTTTGAACGAGACGTTCTGGAAACAGTTATCATCAAAGATACTCACGTCAAGACCAGATATATTTGCCGCTCTCTAACAAATTGCAATATTTTTATCTTTTCACTAATTCTTTTTTCTCTTTTATTCTTAACAAAGGTAAAACTGTGTCACAATTGGGCGCCCAAGGAAGGAAGATACCGATCTAACTCGTATTCACAATACCAGAGCTCGGACTAAGATGGCTGGTGGTAATCATGAACCAGAAATGCTTCTGACCAAGTAAAAGGTTTGAGCATGGAAGTCGATGAGTGAGAGGGAAATTGAATGAAATGTCAAATAACCAAGCAAAGATGGAAGAAATGATGAGAGCCATGAAGGAGTCACTGGATTTATTAGGAGCTAATCCAAACCGAGACATAGTGACTGCGAGGAGGGGTACAACCAAGCACTGCAATGGTAGCCATACCGGAACATCAAATGTGGCTGTAAATGTCACTCAAGGGTGAACGAAGGGGATGAAATTCTGAATAACCTTCATGGACAGCCACCACCAACAATGCCATTGGTGATCCCAATTGGGAAGGCTATCGTCCATTAGAGAACATTCATACTGACAGGCACGGCATGCTACCCCGTTTGGGAGCCACCTCATGTTGTCATCCAAAAACAACCATTTTCCTCAGAAAATAGCCGTCCAGAGGTGAATAAAGACAAATTCAGAGAAGAATGGATGAAGAAGATTCAGGATCAAATTAAAGCCATTCAGGGACCTAACACCTATGGTTATGTGGAAATTGAGCAACTATGTCCTCCTGGAGATCTGATAGTTCCCAAAGACTTCAAGGTTCCCGACTTCTCAAAATATGATGGGACCGCAATCCTTTGTTCCATTTGAAGAGTTACTGTACTAAAATGGCGATATGGTCCAAAGATGAGAAGTTTCTCATTAGCTTTTTCCATGAAAGCTTAAGTGGTCCTGCTTTAGAATGGTATATTCAGTTAGACCATTCTAAAATTTCCTGTTGGAGAGAATTGGTTGATCAATTCATGAGTCAGGACAAGTTCAATATGGAAATAGCACCCACGCGTGAGCAATTAAGCACAATGCAAAGGAAGAAGGAGGAGTCATTTAAACAATATGCTCAAAGATGGAGAACTTTAGCCGCTCAGGTGCAACCGCCACTCATCCCTTCTGAAATGTGTTCGTACTTTTTGGGGACCTTAGGATCTCCTTATATTGGGACAATGGCAGGAGCAGCATACAAAGATTTTTCTGAGCTAGTAACCGTAGGTGAAAGAATTGAGAGTTTGGCTAAAGCGGAAACTTCCTATGAGCAATGAGGACACGAGAAGAGGATTCCCGCCTAGGAAAAAAGAGGCGGAAGTAAGTTATGTGCAAGGTCAGCAACCTTTCATTCCAAGATATACCTCGACACGGCCAAGACCCCAAATACCATCCATCTCTCCTTACCCACTATACCAAGTCACTCCAAATGCAAATACAATTCCATACCACCAACCTCAAGTCAATAACATCCATATACGCCCATACCAACCAGCTCGCCCAACATACACCTACAACCCAACCATACATCCTCAGAATCACCCAAATACCACACCACCACGGCCTAATACCCAAAACCAAAGTCGTTCTCGATTCCCAAACTTACCACCTTTCCCGAAACTATCCATCTCAAATGCTGATCTTTTTCAACGACTAGTTGATGCTCATCTCATCTTGGCATATCCTGTGCGTCCATTAGAACCACCATACCCAGCTTGGTATAACCCGAACTTAACTTGCAAATATCATATGGACATAGCAGGACATTCCATCGAGGATTGTGAAGGTTTCAAGACGGAGTGAAGAAGCTAATTGCTTGTGGGAGGCTGGATTTTCAAGAGGAGTCAAAACCAGATATTGTCCATAATCCAATTCCAAATCATGAAGGAGGAGGTCGAGTAAATGCTTTGGAGGTAGAAGAACCACTGATCAAGAAAGTTTTGAATCTTCAAACCCCTATGCAGAAAATTTTTATCGCTTGAAGGAGGCTGGTTACAAACAGCACCCCTTAACAGAGAATGAGAAACATGATGCGGAATCAAGTTGTGCATACCATTGTGGAAGTCTGGGGCATGATATTGAGGACTGTTGGGATTTCAAGGTTCATGTACAGGGATTGCTTAACTTGGGTGTTATACAAGCAAAAAAGAAGCGAAATGTCCTTGAGGAGGTGAATGTGATCGAACGTTTTGTACTTCGAGTGCCTCCGCTTAATCAGCCCAAGCCAGAAAGGTAGTGATCACTGAAGAAACCAACACCCTTTGTGTATGAGGACACACATGCCGTACCTTGGAATTATGAGACCAAGGTTGAAATGAAAAGTGACATAGGGGAAACCTCAAAAGCTCAAGGAGGTGAGGAAGTGACCATGTCATGGAGGTAAAAGGAATAACAAGAAGTGGAAGGGTGTATGGACCCAAGGAGTTGGAAAAGGGAAATTTGTTGATGAAGGGAATGTTGAAAAAGGTTCAGAGTCAAAAAGAAAAAGAAGAAGGAGGAAGAAGAGTTCCTTAAAATCATGAAACAGAGCGAGTATGATATTTGGAACAATTAAAGAAGACTCCTGCGAGATATCTCTTCTGTCACTAATCTTGTCCTCTGAATCTCATCAAAAGGCAATATTGAAGGTCCTGAAGGAAGCCTATGTCAAGCCCGACACTTCATTGGAGAACATGATAAGTATGGTGGATCCAGTGAAACGTGTCAATATGATCACATTCTTAGATGAAGAAGTGATATCACGGGCTAACCCACAAGCGCTACATATAACCCTCAAATGCAAAGGCCACATAGTGCCTAGAGTCCTTATTGATGGAGGATCAGGGTTAAATGTATTACCACTGTCCACTTTGAAACAACTATCAATGAGTGTGGATGATATATCACCTCAAGTGATGGTTGTAAAAGCTTTTGATGGAGCTACGAAAAACATTCTAGGTGAGGTGGTGTTGCCACTAGAGATTGGGCCAAGCAAATCAGAAGTGTTATTCCAGGTGATGGAGATTGGCTCAGATTATAACATGTTGCTAGGAAGACCGTGGATTAATGATATCGGTGCTGTCCCTTCAACCTTGCATCAAAAGGTTAAATATATTGAGAATGGATCAGTCACAATCCATGGAGAAAGGGACATCATTGTATCCAAACCAGTCTCACTACCATATGTGGAGAATGTGGAGTCGATAGACAATAACTTGTGGCATAGCCTGGAGTTGGTGAAGCCCGATATGAATGCAATGGGTCCATAATGCAGAATGTTAATCAAATAGTGGCTCATATCATGGCTAAGAATGGATACCTACATGGTAAGGGTTAGGACCACAGTTGCAAGGTATTAGAGTACCTATATCGGTCTCCAAGAAACCTAATCGATTTGGTTTGGGATATAATGCACCGTTAGAAGAGGAAATGGATGACATGGCCCTCCAACAGGAGAAACATGAGAAGAAAATAAAGCAGATCCTCACTTGAAGGAGACATTTCCTAGTCCAGCTGAAGTGATTACAGGTGGAAAAGTTCATTCCCCTTGCTACCGTCTCACCATCAACACCTTGGACATAGAGACAACTGAAGAGAGCAACAAGATTTATGCTGCCAACAATGATGAAATGCTATGAACTGAAGCTGAACCAAGTGATTGATGTTATTGCTGCAAAGTAATTATTTGTGTTGTATCAGGAAAGACTATTTATGCTTTTATTTATGCTACTTGAAGACATCATAAATAAACTTGTGTGTTTATTCAGCATTTTATTTCTTATCCCGCATTTTTTATATTTCTTGGTGTCTTTCATTCTCCTTGTTTCAGTCCTCTATTTGCTTTCTCTTTATCATCATTTTTAGCTCATTAATTTTTATTTTTCTTATTTTGCATTTTTCCACTATCTGTTTTGGCCTTCCAACCCACCACAATTGCTTTCCAGGAATCTAAATGCTATAGAAATTTTGCCTCATGAAAGGGAATTTGAAAACTCGTCAATTGGTTCTCTTGCTGCAATTGATTGTGATAGCCATGAATCTGATGAAGATCAAGAAATTGTTGGGCAATTTTCAGACTATTGGAACATACAGAAAAAGGGATTTGACTTAGACAATGAGGTGATCGAGCTGATTAACATGGGCACGAAGAAGAGAAAAAGAGCTGAAAATAGTGGAAAATCCAGAACGCTAGAAATGATTGCATTGTTTAAAGAATACCTGGATGTCTTTGCGTGGTCCTACCATGATATGCCGGGTTGGATCCAGAAATAGCTTCACATAAGATTCCTTTATATGCGGGAGCTAACCGAAAAAGCAAAAGTTGAGAAGGATGCGGCCTGAAATGTCATTGAAAATAAAAGAGGAGGTGACTAAACAGCTAGAGGCCGGATTTTTGGAGGTGTCAAGACACACTGGGTGGCTAACATTGTGCCCGTGCCTAAAAAGGATGGAAAAGTTAGAATGTGCGTGGATTATCGGGATCTAAACAAAGCTAGCCCAAAAGACGATTTTCCACTCCCTCACATTGATGTCCTAGTCGATAGATACAGCTGGAAATCACCGCTTTTCATTTATGGATGGGTACTCGGGTATAATCAGATTCTATGGACGTTCACGACAAAGGAAAAACTACTTTCATAACGCCGTGGGGAACATTCTGCTATACAGTCATGCCATTCGGATTGAAAAATGCTGGTGCCACCTACCAACGTGCCATGGTTGCATTATTCCATGACATGATGCATAAAGAGATTGAAGTGTATGTGGATGACATGGTCGCCAAGTCTAAAGAGGGAGAAAGTCATGTAACAGTTCTACAAAAGTTGTTTGAAAGGCTCAGAAATATAAGCTTGCTGAACCCGAATAAATGTGTCTTTGGAGCGTCTACAGGGAAATTGCTCGGATTCATTGTCAGGAGAGGGGATAAAGGTAGATCCAGACAAAGTAAAGGCAGATGAGATGCCAGCTCCGAACCGAAAAGGAAGTGAGAAGTTTTCTTGGGAGGCTCAACTACATTGCTAGATTCATTGCCAATTTGACTAGCACTTGTGAGCCGATATTCAAGCTGTTACGAAAACATCAACCTGGAGAATGGAATGAAGAGTGCCAAGAAGCCTTTGACAAAATAAAGGCTTATTTAGTAAAACCTCCAGTTTTGACCCCACCTATACCAGGTCGTCCTCTAATATTGTACCTCATGTTGCCCACGTCACTTGGGGCAATGTTGGGACAATATGATGAGTATGGAAAGAAGGAACAAGCTATTTATTATCTGAGCAAGAAGTTTAATGATGTGAATCCCGCTATTTGGCAATTGAGAAGACCTGTTGTGCATTAGCATGGGCCTCTAAAAGGCTAAGGCAATACATGTTATACTACACTACTTGGTTAATCTCTCAATGGATCCATTGAGATACATATTTGATAGTCCCCATGTGTCATTGAGAATGTCAAAGTGGCAAGTGAGACTGCGAGAATTTGATATCAAGTATGTGACTCAAAAGTCTGTCAAGGGAGGTGCAATTGCTGATCACCTAGCTGAAAACCCTTTGGAGGATGGACAACCCACCACGGCTGAGTTTCCTGAGAACGAGGTATTGGTGGTGGAAAAAGAAGACATAGAAGAAGAGAATACATGGAAGATGTACTTTGATGGGGCTGTCAACATGAATGGATGTGGAGAGGAGCTGCGTAGTATCACCAGGAAAACAATACCCAGTTCCATCAAATTAGATTTTGAATGTACCAACAACATTGCAGAGTATGAAGCATGTGCAAATGGTTTGCAAGTGGCAATTGACTTGGGAATCAAAGAACTAAAAGTCTTTGGAGATTCGGCACTCATAATCTACCAAGTTAATGGACAATGGCGTACAAAGGATCCCAAATTGGTACCTTATCAAAAGCACTTGTCTCGACTAATTGAGCACTTTGATGATATATCATTTTCTCACTTAACTCGAGATAAGAACCAATATGCGGATGCATTGGCGACTTTGGCTGTAATGACTAAATTGGAAGTCCACACCAATGTCCAACCTATCCATGTAGAGGTACAAGATGAACCAGGATACTGGTAATGTAGAGGCTGAACCAGACGGTCAACCATGGTATCATGATATCAAGCAATATATTCAAAGGGAGAATACCAAGCGGGGCAAATGAGATAAGCAAGAAGACAATCCGACGACCGGCTATGTCCTTTTTCCTGAATGGGGAAGTCCTTTACAAGAGGAATCATGACACCACTCTCCTTAGATGTGTAGATGCTCATGAAGCTCGAATAATCATGATGAAGTCCATGAAGGAATTTGTGGAACTCATGCCAATGGACACATGATGGCACGCAAAATCCTAAGGAGTGGTTATTACTGGTCCACCATGGAGAATGACTTTATCAATCATGTTCGAAATGCCACAAATGCCAAATATATGCAGATCGAATCAATGCTTCCAGTTTCATTACACAACATGGTGTCTCCCTGGCCTTTCTCGATGTGGGGCATGGATGTGATCGGCTCAATTAATCCCAAGGCATCCAATGGTCATCGCTTCATTTTGGTGGCAATAGACTATTTCACTAAGTGGGTGGAAGCGCTTCATATGCCAGCATCACACAGAAGGTGTTTCTTAGATTCATCAAGAAGGACATTATCTAGAATATGGAATTCCAGAAGAATCATCACAGACAATGCTCCTAATCTCAATGGTGCCGAAGTTCAGAAATTTTTCAAGACTTTCAAAATCAAGCACCACAACTCAGCTCCTTACAGACCTCAGATGAATGGCGCAGTTGAGGCCCAAATAAGAACATCAAGAAAATTATCGCCAAAATGGTGGTAAATTACAAAGATTGGCATGAGATGCTGCCTATGCTTTACATGCATATCGTACCAGTATACGATCGAGCACAGGGATGACTCCCTTCTCATTGGTATATGGAACAGAAGCTGTATCCCCCATAGAAGTGGAAATCCCATCATTAAGGGTTCTAATGGAGGCGAGCTAGAGGAATCTGAATGGGTGAAACTCGATGTGAAGTTGAACATGATAGAAGAAAGAAGATTGGCAGCTATTTGTCATGGCCAATTGTACCAAAGTAGGATGGCCAAAGCTTTTAACAAGAAAGTTCGTCCTAGAGATTTTTATCCGGAGATTTGGTTTGAAGAAAATTCTCCGAACCAGGAGGACGCACTGGAAAATGGGCTCCGAGTTATGAAGGTCCTTACATTGTCAAACAAGCGCTCTCAGGTGGAGCATTGATTTTGCAAAACATGGATGGACAAGAATTGCCTAAACCAATCAACACTTAATGGAGTCAAAAGGTTTTATGCTTGAAAAAATGCTAAAAAAAAGAGAGAAAAATACCCGTTAGGTTGAAAACTCAAAGAGCGACCTAAGCAAAAATTAGGGCAAAAAAAAAAAAGAGCTCGTTAGGTTGAAAACTCGAAAGAGCGGCCTAAGCAAAAGTTAGAGCAAAGCATCATCTCAAGCAATCTACACTTGGGGCAATTTTGGTGATAAGTTCATCCTGAGCAAAGCAGGCTAGGAGTGAAGCTGGGGGAGTTAGAGAATTAAGAAAGGAAAGATTGAAGGCTCAACAACGGAAGCAATGGTTATAGCATCCAATTCGCTGAGAAATCAATTGAATGAGTCACAAAGAACTCAAACTGGGGCAAAATTTTCATGTCTTTCACAATCCTATCTTTCATTTTTGTGGTTGTCTCTTTCCAAATATTTTGTCATCCAATACACCAAGCAATAAATATGTCCATTCAGTTAATTCTTCCACTTTCTCTTTGAATGCATGTTTATTTACGATGTCTCAAGTAGGATATATTTAAGTTTAAATTATACAACCTAACAATGTTTATAGCAATACATCAATGACTAGCATCACACCAAGAGAATTCAGAAGTTTCAATTAAGCTTGCCAAAGCAATCATCATCCTTAAAAGGGAAAAGAGAAAGAAGAAAGAATGGAAAGAAGTGGAAAGTTAGAGGAAGAGGAAGTTTTATTTGTGCCAAAGTCCAGCGAAGAATTAGTTTGATCGGTTAAAGTCTTCCTCGAGGCTTGCTTGATTTGGATACAGTTAGTTCTTCAAGAATGTGTCTGAAATAAACTGCAAGTGAGTGATAAATTTGTGACTTTTGCATATAACAAAAAACAAAAGAAAGAGCAAATCATTGTTTTCAGTGCAATTTACTTTCCAGTTGGCCTCGATTGCCACTTTATTTTCAGTCGCCTAGATTGCCACCAATTTATTTTCCTGCCGCCAGATTGCCAAATTTACATTTCAGCCCTCAGATTGCCAATTTATTTTCCAGTCCTTAGACCACCAATTTATTTTCCAGCGGCCTCAGATTGCCAAATTTACATTTCAGTCGGCCTAGATTGCCAATTTATTTCCAGCCTCAGACCACCATTTTACTTTCCCTGTCCTGCCAGATTGCCAATTTACATTCCAATTGCCACAGTCAACTTTACTTTCTTGTCCTGCCAAATTGCCAATTTACATTTCAGTGGCCTAGATTGCCACTTTATTTTTCCTGCCCAATACGCCAATTTATTTTCAGTCTGCCCAGACGCCAATTTACATTTCAGCGGCCCAGATTGCCAAATTTATTTTTCAGCCCTTAGATTGCCACTTTACTTTTCTGTCGCCTCATAATTGCCACCATTTACTTTCAGTCGGCCTAGATTGCCAATTTACTTTCCAGTCCCTTATTTGCCAAATTTACATTTCAGTCGGCCAGACGCCAAATTTACTTTCCAATCGGCCCAGATTGCCATTTACATTTCATGTCGGATCAGATTGCCACCTTTTAATTTCCTTTCACTTGTTAATCCGCAGATTGGTCGCAATATTTTTAACTTCTTGTCACTTGTCGACCCATATCCAATTAGTCGCAAGATCTTTTGATTTCCAGTGAGCCCTTGTAGCTTAATTCCTGTCAGCCCCCATCAACTTTTGAATTTCATGTTAATTCCGTTGGTTTTTACATTTCTTGTCATTTGTGAAATTGTGTCAAATTAGTTTAGTTTCCTTTCTTTGCATAGTTTGCATATGATCTTCTTGAATGTTTAGACTTTTTCCAAGGTTAGAATTCAATCTTTTTTGCATTTGCATTTCATGCATTGCCGAACAAAATCAAGGTTCATGTCTTTATCCATTCCTTATGAAGATAATATGAAGAGCTTTTCATATTCTCTTATAAGAAATGAATAAAGATGCAATGAACACTCAATTTTGTCCATTAAAACAAAATTCAAAAATTTGCATCTAATTTCTCTTGAAAACAAATAAAAAAGAAATTTTGTGTTGATTTTTTTTATTTATCTCCAAAATTAAAACAAAAGCAAAAAATCATTTGATACCCAAAATTTCTTTTGTGGCCTTTGTGTTGTGTCCATTCTTTCAACCCAACCCAATCGCATTTTATAAGCCCGTTGCTATGTATGTTTGTTTCAAGCCCATGCTTATATTTTTTTATCAAAAAATAATAAAAATAAAATAAAAATAAAAAGGAAGAGACAAGGAGTTATCATGACTCATTCCACACACATGAAGCCATACAAAAGCAAAACAAAGGAAAAGTTGCGAAGAAAGATGATTCCTCCCTAGCATAATGATGAATTTCTTTCGTGATCTTGACATGACAAAAGGGGAAGGCATTTTTGGAGGGGTTTTCAGTCACTGAGAGTTCCATTTTTAAAAGAACCAAAAAAAAACAAAATCACAGCTCATATATCAATCCATCATCTTCCTCACCTATCAAAAAAAAAAGGGCCAGACCACTTGAACACCATCATCTCCAAAAACCCAACAAGTCACTTCAAATAGTTTTTATCACATAAGAAAAAGGAACCATCAGAAAGATCAAGACAAAAAATTTCACAATACACCAATCAACACATTCAAAGAACCTGAAAGAATTTAGTCCAACAATTCCAGGACACAATCCAGGAGCAAAAGGAGAAAGAAAGAACCAGGTGAATACCAGAAGTAGGAGCATTATCATCATTGTCATCTAAAAATTTAGCAAAAAGAGGAAAGGAGAATTAGGCCCCCTGGTTCTTCCCCACACGGCCTCATATCATCATCATCTTTACATCATCATCATCCAAACCTCATCATCATCATCATCTTTACATCATCATCATCCAAACCTCATCATCATCATTATCCCAACCATCGACCATCCTCCCTTCTCCTCGCCAGGCTTCCTTCCTTCCTTCTGCTCCGCCCTACCCTTTCTCCTTCTTCCCATCGCACGACGTCGAACCCAGGTGGTGGTGGAGCGCCTCCCTATCGCGATTACGTCATTCATCCTCCACCACCGCCGGCAGCTCCTCATGACACCACCCACCGCGGCCCCGATCGGCACCATCTAAGACCCGCCTGTCCACCTCTCTGTGAAGTAGCCGTGAAGCCTGGCATTGCACCGCCATTCTCCGCTCTGCAGAAGCCGCGGAATTTCTTCCTTCACCGCCACCCATGGCCGCGCTTCGTATCCTTAGCCATAGCTCCGTGCACCCATCCTCAAACCCAAACCACCGCTCGCCTCTCCCATCGACGCCGTACACCTCCCACCACCGCCCACCGTCGCGCGTCGCACGCGCCTAACCACCGCGATCGAAGTCGCGCCTTGTGTGCGCCCAGCCACGCTTCACGCTCCGCGCCAACCGTCCTTCAGCGCGAGCTCCAACCGCCGCGGCTCCCCGGACTCCTCTCAGCTTCCCTCCTCTTTCCATTCCTTTCTCTCTATTCAGCTTCTCTCCAGCTTTCCACTTCTCTCTCCTCTAGTGTTATTTGAGAGTGATGTGTGTATGTGTGTGTTAATGAGAGAAAGAAGAGGCCCTGTGAGTATGTGTTTGTGTGAGTCATCATGTGTGTCCCTGTGGGTGCGTGAGTTGTGTTATTTTGTGTGTGTGTTGTGTGTTTGTCCGCCCGCATGTGTTGGGAAGGTGTTGGGAGTTACAATTATATTATTATTATCATTATTATTGTTACATTGTTTTATTATATTGTTGGATCGTTATTTATTTAGTCTATGTCGGATTGCACTTTAGCCTGTTTATTGATTTATTTATTTAATCAGTGTTTGTTTTATAGTTTGATATTTTGGGACTTTATTTGTTGGATTATTTTATTTTAAATAAAAGAAGTTTGGTTAAAAATAAATCCTTGAGTATGTTGATGATGCAAAATAAAATAAAAAAGGTG